>SJYC01093845.1:0-15057 GCA_006408675.1 Madoqua kirkii | reverse complement strand
GGGGGCGGTTCTGTGAAATAATGGATGTGAAACTGTCTCCTTTCTCTCCTGGCTTAGAGTAGGCATCAGAGGAAGATTTGCCAAGTTTTCCTTCCCTAAGGTCAAGGATCATGACTTATAAATCCATGTATTTCTAGTCTTCCAGAAATGTCATACATAGTGGGTGTGCTCTATAAATTCTTTAAAATTGGATTGAATAGCCTCTCATTTAGGGAAATTGGGTGTATTTATTTTAGGCATAGAAATAATAGAGATGGAGAAATAACTTTGTTTTTCCCCTATTAGCTGATAGTGAATGCTCTTCTAAAATATATGAAATGTGTTTTGAGGAAGTAATTAAAATCCTGACAGAGATTTATTTCTGGTTTGCTTAAGCTTAAAAATCTGAAAGATTTTTAAGAAAGACTAGATATGATTAATGCTGCACAGGGGTTGAGAGGGAAAGAAAAACTATATTTAACAAGTAATACCTACAGGATATCTATTTTGTATATTCATATGTATGAGCTTTCTGGAATAATTGGAAAAAAATTACTAATGGTTACCTTTGGGAAGAGGATCAAGGATTAGGGAGAAGAAGACTTTTATTTTCATTTTATAATTTTCTGTGTGGTTTGAATTATTGGCCATGGGGGCATATTTGAGTTAAAAAAATATAGAGAGAGATAGATATCTGGGGGAATTGAAAAATAGGTCATTTTTCTTTTTTATATATTAAAATCTCATAAGTTTTATCTTTAAATTTTATTTGCAAGGGGCTTAAGTGCAGGGTGCTAATAATAAATGAGGATTCCCTGTCCCTTGTCAAGTCACTAAACCGTCTCCCTTGCAGGAATGAGCTCTTAGCCTTTACTACCCCTGAGGTTTAAAAAGCTCCCAGGTGGGGCTGTGTCCTTGCACTCTTGCTGAGCAGAGAAATGTAGCTTCCAGTTATGAGCCCTTAAAATGCTAGAATCATCACTCTGTAACGCTCTAATCTGGTTTAGGGAAGACGCAGCTGCAAGGAATGGCCCAGAAGGGGATGACAGGACACAGAGACCCAGCCAGCAGGACCATCATCCACCATGCACTGGAAAAGCGAGGGGGTTACAGCTCCTTCAGAGCATGGTGCGAAGCCTACTCACTTTGGGCTTCCCAGGAGGCACTAGTGGTAAAGAACCTGCCTGCCACTGCTGGAGACATAAGAGATGCAGGTTCCATCCCTGGATCGGGAAGAGTCCTCTGGAGAAGGAAACAGCAACCCACTCCAGTATTCTTGCCTGGCGAATCCCAGGAACACAGAGGCCTGGAGGTTGCAAAGAGTTGAATACAGCTAAAGTGACTTAGCACGCCTGCGCTGCTCTTCGTAGCAAGAACTTGGATTTTCCTTTTTGCTCTAGCACCACCCAGCCATTGGCAGCATCCACTCCCTTACCTCCCCCACCAAGGGTCGGGGATGTACCCATCTGGAGTACCTGAGAGTAAGCAGCGCATCCCAGGTCACGTACTCGGGTGGGACGAAGCAGCGTGTCCCCCGAGCTCCCATCTGTCATTTTCCACTACCCAAGACTTGGCTCTAATTCTATGAGGGTGGCGTCCAGGGAGAAGGCACCTCTGAGACTTTTGAGGTACCACTTTCAATTTTAGATGTTACCTCCACACAAGAGCCTGGACAAACTGGGATATTTTCCCAGGAGGGCAGCCAGGAGGGTTAAAGGAATCATCACCACGTTGTACAAAGAGACGGACTGGGATGTAGGCAGTACTCATTTCTCTGTGGATAGAATATTAATGTCCCTGTATGTCAGCTTCCCACCAATGAATGGTGTTCCCATAGTACTCACCTCAAAGGGTGGTAGAGAGGATTATGTAAGTTAATTCATGCCAAAGTTTAGAACTGGTAAGGGTTCCACAAGTGCCAGTGACCACTTTTTGTTCCTGGGGCCAGAGCTACAAGAAAGAGTCCCAAGTCTTTAGATGGCAACAGCCACGGGCTGCTCCTGGTTGATGTAGCTCACTTTCTGACCTGTAAGCGTTTCTATAGACAGACATTATTATCAAACAGCTTGCGTGCGTGTGTGCTAAGTCACTTTAGTCATGTCCAACTCTTTGCGACCCTATGGACTATAGCCTGCCAGGCTCCTCTGTCCATGGAATTCTCCAGGCAAGAATACTGGAGTGGGTTGCTATGACCTCCTCCAGGGAATCTTCCCAACCTAGGGATCAAACCCACGTCTCTTATGTCTCCTGCATTGGCAAGCAGGTTCTTTCATTCTAGTACCACCTGGGAAGTCCGTCAAGCAGCTTAGCTTACTGATTAGTGTTCTGAGAGGCACGAGTGGCAAATTCAGGCCTCTTAGGCTGTAAATAAGAGATATTCCCCATGTTCATTTTCCTGGGTGAATCTGCTCTGGGGATCCCTGGCCTTGTGCTGATACATTCTTTAAATTGTCTTCTCGACATGCATTGGGCCTCATATATGAGTAATCTCTTTATTGAGGAGGATGGTCTTTTTGTGGTCAGCCACATAGTACAGAGAAAAGCAGGCCACCCCTACCCAGGCAAAGGCAGCCGCCCATCTCCTTTCAGCACCCCAGCGTCTTACTGTGTAATTGCTCCAGCATTCGCCACTCCCTGTAGTTGTCTAGACTCGTCTATCTGCAGAGCAGTGTCTGCACGTCATTGATGTGGGCTCACCAGAGTTTGCCAAATGCTCTCCTTCTGGGTCTCATATTAATCTATTAACTGTTAGCAAATGAATTCATGTGACTGTTTAAGGAGGCTATTTCCGTAACTAACCTAAAGCAATAAATAAGGTAGTGTTTTCTCCGCTTGTAACCTAGATGCTGCTGGGCACCTTAAACACTTGCTTGAGAAGGGGTTAATCGAATGGTGCTTTGGAAAAGCAAAGGAAAAAAGCAGAATTGAGTAAAAGAGGTAGTGGGCAGCTTTTTTAAAGCCAAAACTCTCATTTATCAATTATGCCATTTCTCCTAGACCTTGTATACCCTTTTGGAAACCTTCCAAAAAGTAACATTTGCCGTACCTAATATTATATCATTCTGTGAAAGACTCTGGACAGAGTTCATGAGGGCTTGGTTTTTTAGAAGAAGCAAGTGAATTGGAAAATTCAGTTGTTTACTCAGTAATGCCAACAGGGGCATCTATTTAACTCTTGATTTTTCCATTTGTTTCCTTTATGAAAGCAAAGCCAACCATGGTGAGCTGAACAACCCCATACCACCAGCAGCGATTTTCCTTCTGCTTAAGCACCTGATACCAAGAAAAAAATTTTCTTTTCTGAGCAGAATTTGGGAGAGACCATTTTGAGATTAACTCTTGTAAACTTACCTTCCCTAACATCCCTTCCTTTCAAGAAAGGGCCAGGGTTTTCAGGAGAACCAGAGAGAAAGAACCCAGCAATCTTCTAGAAGTTTCCTAGGAGTCTGGCTGTGGCCCAGGTCATCTGCTGCAGTGCAGGCTTGAAGCAGGCTGGAGGATCCATTTTGACCTGGGAGCCCTTGACTCAGTCTCCCATCTTGGCCTTGCTGTGGCACTAAGCTGGGCATTTGGACCAAAGGTGACACAGCATGAATCAAATTGTGGGATTGTTCTCCATGAGGACTCCTTATGCCTGCCCACTGGGGGTACCCCTTCCCACAAGGCTGGGGAGAACGTGACCGTCTCATCTTCTGCCCTTGCTCTCACCCATGGCAGCCTGAGGAAACCTCCAGAGCTTGTTTTCCAACTTGAAAGCGGATTCATGGGTCCTGCAGAATCTATTTGTAAAGGAGCTTCTCTCCCATGCAGAATTCTAGGACGTGCCCTGTCCCTTGCTCACTTGCTGCTCTGAGTGCCGTCCCTGCCCGCTCTGACGTGTCTCCCTGTTCTCTGTGTGTTGCAGGCAGCATAGTGTACCTCGGCATGATGGTGGGGGCATTCTTCTGGGGAGGCCTGGCAGACAAAGTGGGACGGAAGCAGTCCCTTCTGATGTGCATGTCTATCAACGGATTCTTTGCCTTCCTGTCTTCATTTGTCCAAGGTTATGGCTTCTTTCTCTTCTGTCGCTTGCTTTCTGGATTCGGGTAAGGTTTTTCTCTTTCGGATTTTATAGTAATGTGTTTATTCTACATAAAGACATAATGTACATGTTTTCCACTCTAGAGGCTCTCATTACCAAAAAATTATCCCTTAATGCATTTCCTTTCCCATCTTTGTGTCAGCCTTAGGAGCCATAATGCTGGTTCTTAGAAATATAATTATCAACCTTTAAATCCAGAAGAGAAGGGAATATGCATTTGTGTTTCCGTGGCTGATTCTTTTAGTGTTTAATGTCTAGGAAATGGGTGTTGTTTTCAAAAGAATGCTATATCTGTGGCAGTGCACATTTATGAGTGGATTTTTTTTCCTTCTAAAAATTTAAGCCAGAAATAGCTCTAGTCCTACCTATTATGAACTAATTAAAGGTTTGAACCATTCAACTATGCTCTTAAATCCAAGATGAGAGGGTCTCAAGTAAATATTGTTTAATTTGGTAACTGCAGGAGACTGCCTGTAATGCAGGAGATCTGGGTTTGATCCCTGGGTCAGGAAGATCCCCTGGAGAAGGAAGGACAACCCCCTCCACAGAGGAGCCCGGCAGGCTACAGTCCATGGGGTTGCAACGAGTTGCAACATGAGTTAGCGACTAAACCACCAATAGCGTGTTTAACGAAGTAGGAAGCCTGCTTCATGAGATGCGATAGTTTCTGACTTCTGTTGAATCAACAGAAGTTGTGCTATTGACAAGTGCAGTGGCATAGTATAGCCAATGGTTAGTCATTTTTGTTAAAGAGCTTGAAGCACTCATTACTAGATTAAGCAAATCCACAGCTTAGGAAAACCCAATACCTCAATTAGGAGAGTCCAAGAAACTCTACTTGAATAGGAAAAAAAAATAGTGCAAATATAAAATTTCTGATTCATGCTTAAGAACTCTGTTTTCATTAGAGATTTTGTTTCTGAGGGAGTCTAGCATAAGATGAATTTATAGGAATAATATAAAAGAAAAATGAATGAAGAAAGGGCAGGAATCTGTGCTGGGTTATGAATTTGAGAAGCCGATCAGTTGTGGCTGATGATGTTGGTCAACACACAGCAAAGCCCAGTTTTGCCCAAATATAAGGTCAAAAAGATGCAGCCCATCTCTCTTAATTACATATAGTAGTGTTCTTGCCTGCAAAGTCCCAGGGACGGGAGCCTAGTGGGCTGCCTTCTATGGGGTCGCACAGTTGGACACGACTGCAGCAACTTAGCAGCAGCAGCAGCAGCACTTTAAAATCAGAGCTAAGAATAGCAGGAATATAAGGCATCAAAGACTATGTCAGTGGGTTATTTTAAGAGTACAAAGGTTTCCCCATGCAGACTAATGGTTCACTTTCATAATTCATTCAAAACACTTTTTTATATTGTTTTCTGCCACAAAATTTGTTCACATATTGAGATTGGTGGGTCCACAGATTTTTCCGAGGTCCTTTTTTTTTTAAATCTTCTGGAACCTCTTCTGTGCTACATTCTACACACAGGATGTGTGTGCATGCTCAGTTGCTCAGTCGTGTCCAACTCTTTGCGACCCCATGGACTGTAGCCAGCCAGCTCCTCTGTCCATGGAATTTTCCAGGCAAGGAGACTGGAGTGGGTTGCCATTTCCTACTGCAGGGGATCTTCCCGACCCAGAGATCAAACCCATGTCGCTTGCATCTCCTGCTTTGACATATTCTTCACGTAGGGGGCACTTGGCAAATGTGTGACTAACTTGCAGGAATCTCAGGAGTTTTCCTTAGAGTGAAGAGACTGCAGTAAAGCAGGAGGGTTGGAAAGTTTGGGAAAGCGTGAAAATATTTTTTCCTTAGAGAAAAATGATCCGAATCAATCATTTGCTTTGTATCGATGGGGAAAGAGGGCTTTTCCTTAGCAGAGGGGACGCTTGGGGCTCAAAGCTCTGTGTGAGACTGGCTGTGTGTGTCATCTGTGGGGAGGATTTCTGGGTCATGAGTTCAGGCTGCAGCCAACCCAGTGCTGAGTGAATTGAGATACCTGAGGAAGAGCAGGTGCGATTAAAGCTACTTGTTAAAGGACCTTCTCAGGGTCCATAGGATAAGACATCTCCTGCTTTTTCTTTTATGTACATAATACCGCTAGCCTGTCAGGAGAAGCCTAACAACCCAAGTTCTGAGCTTTCCAGTCCTTTCCATTCACAACCTTATCCAGAAAATATCAACAATATCCATAGACTCAAAAGTACCTGACCAGGTTTGGATGATTACGGCAATTTTCATTGCCAATCTAGATGAAGACACGGGCAACTCCATTGACTGCAGAGAAAAGGGCGATTCTGGTGGCTGTGGCATACTCCAGACTAAGCGACTATCCAGCAGCTAATTCAAGGGCAGCACAGAGACAGAGACGGCTTGGGTATATTCATGACATCATTTGCTTCTTTGTTGCCGACACATCATTTTTCAACCAGCAGCTCAGGGCTGCAGATCTCTAAATAAGATAATTTACCTGGCAAAGCACAGACTGTGCATTGCTCATTCAGCTACACTCTATCAATTGTGCTCCGAGAGACTAATGCACTGTATGCCTTTGCAAAGTGGGCACAGAATGGGGAGTCCGAAATTCAAGCCCACCCTACCCCTGGCCTTACTGTGAGCCCTGGGGAAAGTCCCTTGGGCCCTCCAGCCTGCTGCTGCTTTTGTGAAAGGGAGATAATGGTGCTTTACATCCTACCTTTGAGTAGGAGGATCAAGCGAGATTGCATGTTGAATCTTGCCTCAGAGTGACAGCAGACGGAGAGGGAAAAAGAGTCTTCTTTCTGACTTTGATTCCAAGAGGGAAACAGAAAAGATGAATCACGGGCAAAGACTTGGAAGAAAACAGGCAAGGAAAATGGAGTGTCCCTGCTCTCCAGAACAGGTGGAGAGTCCCTCAGCTGGGAGTGGGGCTTGCAGGAAAGCCATGTGAGCTTACTCACCTGGGCCCAGGCAGTGAAACACTCAGGACCTTGTAGGAGCCAGCAGTTGAGGGGACCTGAGAAACGCAGCTGTTAAGGGAAGTGAAGAAATCGATCTGTCTTCCTTGGCTGAGTTTGGGGCCTTGTTGCCTTCTCCTAGCATGTGGAGAGCTGCCGTGATGACAGAGGGGTTGTCTTGGCAGAGAGGGTTCATCTGGACACTCTCAGCCGAGTCTCTATGTTCTCTAATTCCATTCCAACTCAAAAACAAAACCCTTTCACACCTGCTCTGCTCCTGAAACCATGGAGGACCTTCCACAGTTATAGCTGAGACCTGGCCCCTAGATGCTTCCTGTCTGCTTGGAGAGGGAAGGCACACAGACAGCCCTCCATTGTTGTCCAGTCGCATCTGACTGTTTGTGGCCCCATGGACTGCAGCACACCAGGCTCCCCTGTCCTTCGCCATCTCCCAGAGCTTGCTCAGATCAGGTCCATCGAGTCAGTGGTGCCACCTAAGTTGTCCCTTTCTCCTCCTGCCCTCAATCTTTCCTGGCATCAGGTCTTTTCCAGTGAGTCGGTTCTTCGTATCAGGTGGCCAGAGTATTGGAGCTTCAGCCTCAGCATTAGTCCTTCCAATGAATGTTCAGGGTTGATTTCCTTTAGGATGGACTGGTTTGATCTCCTTGCTGTCCAAGGGGCTCTCCAGAGTCTTCTCCAGCAGCCCAGTTCAAAAGCACTCTCATGCTCTATTTGCTAAGAACTAGTCAGTGTCCTCTGTGGGGCAGCAGCAAGGGGTGTGGGAGACTCATAGATGAGGAGAAAATGGCAACAAAACTGAATGAAAAACCAGTTTCCGCGGGAAGGCACTTCTTGTTGTAAAGGCGTGTAATGTTCAAAACCTTTCCAGGTCCATCTCTTAAACTCACTGAAAACATAAGCAGCTGAAGTTTTGACATAGTCCTTTTATTTAAACATTGTTAGTTAAAACTTGAGTCAGAGAATTAAGACTTTGATCCTAGAGACCTTAAATAGGAGATCTTGTTATTTCTATGCACTAGGCAGCTCCCTTATCCACATCTGATCTGGCTTTAAATTGAAGAGAACTCGGTGAACAAGGAAGGAAAATTTCAGAATGTTGGCACTTTTTTTCTGCTGTGGAACTCTGGTGCTCAGACCCTGCAGCGCTCCATGCATTTCCCAGGAGCATCACTCTTACCATCCTTTTAGCTTCACACGGTCTTCCTAGGCCCTCAGCACTCACAACCTCAGCCCACCCCTCCCAGTGACTCTCACCACGGACCCCTGGTTGGTCTTTTTGGTTGCACTGATCAATGCACCAAAATATTTGCTCCTTATGTGTTTATGTCTTTCCTCCACCAGCATGTAAATTCCAAGAGGGCAGAGATCGACAGGATAGGTCTGTCTACTCTTTATTGCTTAATCACAGGAAGTTTAATAAAGGCTTACTTGGTCTTTGTTAGAGGAAGAGTTCTCAATTAAATGACCAAAAGTTTAACTTGCATCATAAAACAATAAGGCATGGCCCTCAGTCAATTTCCAGACTTGGGCCAGGTTACAGACCCAGAACCCCTTGAATGAAGGGGAGACCATAGTACATGGCTAGAAGTTTATGCTGTTCATCTTTCCCCCAGCCTTCCCCCAAAGGACCTGTGCTTTTTACCATGATAACTGCATGAGAGAAAAGGAAATAATCGACTTTTCAGAGCTTACTAGGCATTGGTTCTGAACTGACATTAATTCCAGGAGACCCAAAATGTCACTGTGGTTCACCACTCAGAGTTAGGACTTACAAAGGCCAGGTGTTCAATGGAGTTTGATCTCAGATCCAGCTCACAGTGAGTCCAGGAAGTCCCTGAATCCATCCTGTGGTCACTTCCCAGTTCCAGAATACGTAATCGGAATGGACAGAGCAACTGATAAGATCTCCACATTGGTATGGTTACTGGGCCTTTCAGAGGAAGAAGAAAACTTCTGGGTCACAGTCCAAACCCCTCATTTCACAGGTTAAGGTTCACTGATGGAACCAGGAGTGACACAGCCAGGACTTAAGTTGCAGTGAAGTCCTTTTGAACTAGCCACTCTGTTAACAGGCACACTGTGCATTATGAATCCAAGGTTAAGATGCCTTTGTGTTGATTTTATTGCAAGTGCCACAGGCTTCCTCTTGCCCTGTCTTATTTTGTTTCTGAGGCATCATTAGCAGGACTGTGTTATATTCCTGTTCTGCATATAGAGGAACCTGATGGCTGGGTTTGTGATAGATGTGCTTTCCTCTGTTCACCACACTAAGTCATGAGTGTGTTTTCTTAGAAACATAAATGTGTCCAGGTGCCAAATTCTGTGTGACTGTACATGTTTATTCAGCATAAGGCACACTCTTCCTGCCAGAGACAGCAGTGTTTTATGGGAAGGAGGAGTAGGGCATCAGCAATTATTCATCTGTCTCTCAGTTTCCTAAGTGAATCTCACATCAGGGAACAGACATTTCCCTCTCCTCTTTCGTTAAAGAAAATTAGAAAGATGGGAAATGGGTTGACACCATTGATTCATTTTCATTTGCCCAGAATTAAATTATTTGTTTCCAGTCACTGTTAATTATGAGAATGGGAATGCTTCAAATGCCGGGCAATGTCAGAGATGAGAGCGTCTTGCTGAAGGCCTGGCACTGCTAAGCGTAAAGGTCAGGAGAAAAGTACACCAGCAACAGAAATTAAAATGAAATTTCAGTGTTTGTATATGGTAGGAGAATGACTGGCCATTTCTCCCTCTGCAAATGGAGCCTCATAAATGCATCCTTCATAGCTAAAGAGTATCCATTCATTCACTGATATCAATCCATTGTTGTAAAGGTACAGTAACCAGAATACCTTGACTTGCTAGAAATGATCACCACTAACTGAAATTCTTCAAACTATGGAGAACCTCATTTATGTTCAGAATATTTCTAAAATAACTCAGTATGCAAAAATATCCTGCCTTTTTGAAATTTGAACGTTGAGGCACAGATAGATTGACTTCCATGCCTTCAGTAGACTCCCAGGTCTTCTGAGTTTTAGTCTAATTCCAAACTGTAAGGTTATACCTCGTGCACTGGAAAAATGCAGAACTGGTTAAAATTTTTCAGCTTTTAAACATGTTTTATCAAACACCTATATAGTAGTTGCCCTATTGAGAGATGCTGTGTTAAGTACTTTATAAATATTGATTCATTAAAGCCTCATGGTGACCCTATGAGGAAGATAATATTTATGCTACCCATTTTATAGATGAGAAAGATGAGACACAGAGAGGCTAATGGTAAAATCATACCCAGGCAGTCTGGCTCCATGCTTATAACCACCAGGCCCGTGCTGCCTCAGACTCGTTGAGAAATGTCTGTGATTTCATACCACACGATGTCTGATACATGGCAGATACCAAATAAACATTTTGAACAGATCAGTTCAAGATTTCCGATCCAAAGAATTGGAATGGAAAGACTGTTTCCAATATGGAAGATGAGGCAACAGACCAAATTATCTTTAATCCAAAAATAAGTGCAAACCCAAGTTATACCAGTGAGTCAGTGTTTTCCTAGGCCTGTGCAATCCAGCAGGCCATATGTAGCCACCAAGCATATGAAATGTGGCCAAATTTAGATGTGCTGTAAGGTATAAAATATATAGCACTGGATTTCAAAGCATTAATACATGCAAAAGAATATAAAATATCTCACTAATAATTTTTATATTGAGTACATGTTAAAATTATAGTATTTGGATACATTGGGTTAAATGAATATTTATTAAAAGTAACTGCAGCCTTGTTTAATATCTTTTCTAGAAAATTCAAAATTTTATATATACTTCACATGGTATTTCTATTGGAAAGCACTGTATTAATGCCTTTTATGAGAATTTCCAACAACAGTGGACCATTCAGACACACTTTATTTCCCTGTATACCTTTTGTGAAAGAACTATAGATTCCAAGGGAGAAAGAAGTAACAGAGGAAAAGTTCTCCCCAAGTCATAACGTATAATTATGAAAAATTAGCCACATGTACTTTTAAGAACTGAGTCCGTGAGCTCCTTGAGGGTAGGGATATGTATTCTTTGTGCCTGTCCCTCTAGCAACAGGTGATGCGCTTGGCCCAGACCTTGGCTGGGTGAGGGGCTGGATGGTGGGGGGGATGATGGATGGATTGGTAAATGGCAGGTGAGTGGGAGACTGAGGAGAAATGGGTGATTAGATATATATAGCAAGTGACCGGAAAAGTCTGCATGTCTTTTTTCATCACTTCTTACAGATCATTCTAACGATCATCACCATCTTTATTCATGACAACATTTAGGTGCTGTGGGACTGCATGCTTCCAGCTGTTTCAGTAGTGAGATGATTTTTTTTTCCAAGACAGCATGAGGATTCTGGTCTCTGAATACACCTTCTCCCTCCATGGCAGCGGCCTGCTGCTGTGGATATGCAGATCTGTTTAGGTTTGAGGGGCTTTGCGTGCGTGCTGTGTTGCTAAGTTGCTTCAGTCATGTCCAACTCTGTAGCCTGCCAGGCTCCTCTGTCCATGGGATTCTCCAGGCAAGAATACTGGAGTGGGTTGCCATGCCCTTCTCCAGGGGATTTTCCCGACCCAGGCACTGAACCAGCATCTCCCAAATTGGCAGGCAGATTCTTTACCACTAGCTGCTGCCTGCAGTTCTGTTTAGGTTTGACAGGCTTAGGGCACCAATATGATTGCAAACAAGGGCTAGAGGAGTTGAAATTATGTTTTCTTAGAAACACAACTTTTACTCAGATTGTATGTTTGCATCTCCATATTCTCAAAATAGTCAGGTTTAACCTGTGGCTTTGCAGATGGGAAGACTAAAGCCACCCTAACCGCCCCCCCACGCTTTAGCACCAAAGCTGGGCATGAGGGATCCTTATTCCTAATTTGATGATTGGTTTTGTTACCAGGAAACATTCTTTTCCTGTCTCTATCTTGATTACTCACAGTAGACATATGCCTTCTAATCAATACAGCAGTCTCATTTTCTGTGCCAACCTAGCCTGCCCAGAGATTTTAGATCTGTGTTCTTTCATCTAAGCCTCTGAGCAGCCGCCCCTGTGATACTCTGTTACTTTCATGAAAAGGAAGTCCATCTTTGGAGTTGCTGCTTTGGTTGTTTACTTCTGGGTCCAGTTGAAAACACAGTGAATCCGTTCTGAATTGCGTCCGACTTGCCTGGCAGTTTAGCGTCTTCTTTCTTTTTTTGGTTGCTGATTCTGAGCAAGGACTAAAAGGATATTTTTCATGCAAATTATTTGTGATTGTGATTCCTGGCATAGACTACAGCATTCATGAGCCATTTTTATAAACCCATATACTTGTTTTAATAAAGCCACCAGAGTCAGCTCTTGGTGGATTTTGGCACCTGCTTACTATCTGTATGGAACACGTGACTTTACAATGCTTATTCAACTTCCTGCTTAATTACATTCTCATGTAATACCTCATTTCCCAATGGAAAGGGAAGTTTGAGGAATGGCACTGGCTGGCAATCACAGGGTGAAGAAAGAAAGAATAAAATTACTCATTGTTATCAATACGTGCTCACTGAAGCATTAAAGCAAAACAGAATTATTCAATTCCTTTCAGGACAGGAAGTCATCATTCTATAACTTCTCCCCTGAACATCATCCTTCAAGCCATTTTAAGTATAACTGGCCCTTTTGTGTACAGCCTCCTTCTTTCACTATAGAAACATTCTCCTCATCTTCTCAATAGCCAGCATACATCCGAGTGACAAGGTACAGAGACGGACGTAATCCACCACGAAGGTGTCGTCGAGGCTGGAGGGATGCGAGGTGTGGCTGTAAAATGCGCAGACTTAAATCAGTCAGGCTTCCCCGTTTTTCAGGGAGGTTTGTGGAGACAGGAATGTTTGGCCTTCTCCTTCTCCCCACTTTGCTAAAATCATTCAATTTACATGTCTCATGTTTCCAACACAGAAATGTTGTCTGTGAAGCTGACACAAGTCTTTGGCTCATACCATATCTCATTTGTGATTTTGTCTTAGTTTACTGAGGAAAATATGTTGTGTGACATTTACTTGATGCCAAATGTTGAGTATCGGAGGAGGCAATGGCACCCCACTCGAGCACTCTTGCCTGGAAAATCCCATGGATGGAGGAATCTGGTGGGCTGCAGTCCATGGGGTTGCTAAGAGTCGGGCACGACTGAGCGACTTCACTTTCACTTTTCACTTTCATGCATTGGAGAAGGAAATGGCAACCCACTCCAGTGTTCTTGCCTGGAGAACCCCAGGGACGGGGAACCTGGTGGGCTGCTGTCTATGGGGTCACACAGAGTCGAACACGACTGAAGTGACTTAGCAGTAGCAGCAGCAATGTTGAGTATTGCGGAAAGTATTGCAGAGCTTTTGAGGGGCATGTTATGTGTGTTCCCACACTTGAGTGCACATACACATGCAGTGAGGTACTGGAGGGGTCCCAAGTTATTCTAGTGATGTGTTTTAATACAGATTTTTTTTACTTTCATTTCTGTAATTAAAGTTGTAAACACCTAACATTAATAGTACTTAGGGAAAATAGCTCCAACTCTGAAATTCCACGTGTCAACATTCTGTTTCATCAGTGTCAGTTCAATTATTTTGAATCTGGCTAATCTTCCACCCATAATAGAGTGTGCATTTCAAATATGATTCCCTTTGTGCCTCCTACTACCATGGACAATGAAGATATGGTCCTTGATGGGAGCTAATAAAATAGACTTAATATCCTATGGTGAGGAAAATTCTTTATAAACCACCCTGATCTCACTGTTGCATTTGTGTAAATATTCTGTCAAAAATGAAATGGTGAGCACGTTTCAACAGTAGCTAACTGATCAGTAGATAATGAACAATGAAGAGGTCTCCCTGTTAACTGTATTTAGACATTTACTACCTGTCTGCTGTGTAAAAGATAGCCATGGTATGCCTTATATCCTGGCTGTTGAAAGTGTCATATTTCCTCTATTACATCCCCATGGCAAGAGTTTCTCAACCTCAGCACCATTGATATTGGCAGCTGGATAAGTCTTTGTTGTGAGGGGCTGCTGTGAATAAGACAGGGTTTTTAGCAGCGTGCCTGGACTCTGCCCACAATGTGCCAGGGGCAACCCCTGAGCTGTGATAACTAAAAATATCTCCAGACATTGTCAAATGTCTGCTGGGAAAGGGGCACAAAATCAACCCTATTTAGTAACCATAGAGAATTTGAGAAACTTCATTCAGATATGTTTCTCCCTTCAAGTGTTCTCAGAAATTGTGTCTTAGTACAATAAAACAAATAAGGAGATATATTGCCCCTCATACAAAACAGCGAGGTAGAATAGTAATAGGGAGCTTTTAAAATAAGATTTGGTGGTGGAGGGTGAGGACTAAGACATAGAGTAATTCACGAACTCTTTGGGGGCCCTGCTGCTGTCAGAACTGCCTTGCCAGCCCCCCAGCTTCCAGTCGTGTTGGCCCAGGACATAAGGTGTCTGTTTCCACTCGCTGGAGATGTTAGGCGGTCACAGCAGCTTACTCCTCCCCTCCATCGTCAGACAGTCTTGGGGCAATTCGTTTCTTCCGAGTAAACACTTAGTGCATGCCCAGTCGGCCAAGTAAGGGGGATTCAAAGATGAATATGTTATAGTCTTCACCTTCCAAGAGCCTTTGGTCTAGTGTAAACAACATGTAAGCACTCTGCTTGGCTATGAAACACCAGGAACAGTTAGCATTACGGCACACTGCAATGTACCGTAATGTGTTTTCTCTGCTTGAAGGATATCACCATATGTGAGGAGTTAATGTTTTTCCCAAAACAGATGATCAGCTCACAATAAGAAATGTGAATGCTTGGATTGTTTTTTAGGTCTCTGAGTCTGAAGGACTTTGCAAGGGATTTAAATAGATTCCCTCTCTCCTTCTTCAGACTCACGTAGCCCTTGATTTTAGAATTCCTTGCGGTCTGCTTTACAAACATTGAGAGACATCCATGCAAAAAAAATTCAAAAAGCAAAAAAAAAAAAAAAAAAAAAA
>SJYC01093843.1:0-15494 GCA_006408675.1 Madoqua kirkii | reverse complement strand
GACCTTGAATAGCCCTTGGAGGGCTCCAGGTTTTGCCTCAACTGTCCGTGGCTGAACTATGAAAAATGAGCATGTGAGCATGATCCCCACCGTTTCCTTCCACAAGCACACATAAAATGTTCTTATTTAGAGGAAAAAAAGTCCCCTGAGATCATATGTAGCTAGAAAGAGGGAGGTTGTGAACCATAAACAATGCTTGAAAAGTTACAATCACAATACAGCAGAATCAAATGGATCTGAGGCCAACATTACTTTCTGTATTCAAGGAGCCAATAATGACCTGGTTAGGTCATTAGTAACAAAAAATTGAAACCTTATGCCCATGTTTTACTGAAGGTTTTCCATGGCCAGAGGTATGTCCAAAAAAAAGGAAAAGAAAAACCCAGCCAATTACTGTTGTTAATCCTGGGTCTGTGTTAGAATCAACAGAGGAGAGTTTTAAAATACCCTTGCTGAGTTCATTTTATACTCTTGCAGCTTGAAGAGTTTTAATTTTTTTTTTTTTCAAAATAAGAGTTAAATTTCAAAAGTCCCATGCTGAAGCTTCTGGGGGTGATGATGTTCTGTATCTTGATGGGGATGGGTTTTAAGAGCACATGTGTGCTCATTCACTCAGTCAAGTCCTACTCTTTGCAACCCCATGGGCTACAGCCCTCCAGGCTCCTCTGTCCATGGGATTGTCCAGGCAGCAATACTGGAGCGAGTTGCTGTTTCCTCCTCCAGGGGATCTTCCTGACCCGGAGACCAAACCCACATCTCCCACATTGGCAGGTGGATTCTTTATCATATGAACCAGCTGGGAAACCCAGGTTTCAGGATTTATTCATAAAAATCCATTAAGCTGGGTGCTCTAGATTTGTGCATGTCATTATATGGTGGTTATACTTCTTCATAAGCACTTTTTAATGGAAGTGTACCACTTCCCCCACGCACTGAAAATACCCATGCTTGGATCCTACCCCAAATCAACTGAGTCAGATTCTCTGGGACAGGGACTCAGCATAAATCCTTTTTAACAAGCCCAGGGGGTTCTCACATGCAGTCAGGTTTGAGATTTTCAGCCCTGTGCCTCTCTGGGTGGGTGATGCCAGAGCCCCTGGGACTGCCTCATGTGTATACAGGGCAGCTGTGAATTGGAACAGAGTGAGCCTGACCTGTGTGTTTGACTTACTCAGTTGGTGTTGGAGTTTTAATATTGTTGGTTTCATCCAGGCGAAAGGACTTTTTCATACATCTGGTTCAGAATCACACTTTAAAGGTAACTTTAACATGTGTCTTTCCGATGACACATCTTTTCACTTTACTCAAAAATGACTAAGGGTTAAAAGTCCATCCACATTCCCTACAGCCTCTGAGAAAATAAGCTTTCTGTTTTCCCTCTGAAATTCTGCAGGGTATAAATGGTGCCATGGCCCACAGAAATAACAGGGCATAGGGGTCCTTGCCCCTGCATCCTCTTTCATTTGGGGGACCTCTGGCCACTGCCACCTGTACACTGGATTGAATTTTCCCCTGCAGGAAAGGCAGTCAAAAAAGGGCAGAATAAAGTGACCCACAGCCAGGTATTGGCCCTTCCCACGCTGGTAATAAGATTTGCTCTGAAGGAAAGTAATTAGTAATTGGCACCACATGGCAAGATTGTCAAGGGATAAAGGGTACGTATAGTCATGGGGAACGCAGTCAGGCTTGTATCTCTGGACGTCACCTTTCTGCATTTGTGGCGGAGCAGTCTGTGCACAAGACCCGAGTCCGATGCCATGAGGCCTGAATTCTGATTCCCGACAAGCTTCTGATGCAAAGTCGACCTTGAGCTGGTCACTCAGGATGCTGAAACTTGGAGGGACTCTTAGGAGGTTAGACACAACCTCCAGGTACCAAGGTAGGCAAGTTGAGATATAGGCTGTTCCAGGCGTTGCTCACAGACCTCGAATCCACCTGACCTGCAGCCAAGGCCGAGTTTCCGTACCAGCACCAGATGACCATGTACTGTGTGTTCCCCGGAGACAGACGGTTGCCAGCGCCTGAAGGTTCTGAGGAGATGTTAGGAGGCAGGATACAGGACGTCATCGCTCCAGGCAGCTTTCCTGCCACCATCTCCCTGGGACCAGCTCCTTCCAGCCAGGAGCTTTAGGACTCTCTCAACCTATGGCAAAGAGCAGTCCCCATAAAGCTAGGGAGGGAAGACCCTGCCCAGAAGGAAATGGCCTGGCCTCAAAGCTCAGGTGCCCGCAGCAGCTGAGAGCAGGTGTTAGAAAGTATGGTTCCTCTTGACCCACACCCCTTTTCAAACCTGACTTCTGACTCACAGTGGATACTGGCTTCCAATTCACAAAAGAACAAGCACAACGGTGTTTGAGAGCAGATGGCAAAGATGCAAAGGTTGTCATGCAGCCTTTCTCCCCTCCCCCATACCTGCTCTGAACTAAGACATATCAGCATTAAATGCAAGCCCCAGTGCCTTAAGGAGAAAATAGGACTGGGAGCTGAATCCTAGGTCCTTTCCCTCCTTGGCGGAGAGCTTTCATTGCATCCCAGGCTTTGGAGTCATCGCAGGGTTGCTGAGCTTTCCGCTCCATTAGCCTCTCTGTCGTCATTTTCTTTTAAATTCGCGGGCATGTCAGATGAGGTGCTGTCCCCTGCCCAGATGCCTGACAGTGCACAGCAAGGGATTCAGTTAGCTAAGTGAGAAGGCTATGGGTTCAGCACGAAGCGGCTCAGCTCTTAAAGTATACAGGCTGTGCTCAGCACTGGAGCATCTCTACCGCCCCCAATGCCAGCCCTTTGCTGCAGACCTCAGGGACCATGCTGGGGACGCCCACAAAGCCCAAACCCCACGCAGCCCCCCCCTTCCAGCTATAGTGTGCTGTCTGGGCTTAAAAACACATACAGTCCTGAGGTTGTCTGAATTATCAAGATGTCTTCTACTTCCTTTAGTTACAAGAAGCGTGAAGCTGATGCATTTCTTTTCCCGAGTGGTGAAACTGGGATGAAGGTAGGAGGGGATAGTCCAATAGCTGTCTGGTTGATGAAGGAAACAGGGAAGGCCAAGTACATTTTGTGCACTGAAGCCAACAGCAAGAGACAACAGTGAAAGCGGATTATTGAGTCTTAGCCCCGCTGCTTCCAGATGTGTGAGCTTTGTCAAGCTTTTCAGTCCCCCCAGTCCCATTTCCTAAGTCAGCATTTCGGGCTTCAGTGAAAGATCATGTTAGGACTCCTAGTTCCTAACTAGTGTTCGAAAGTGGTAGCTGTTATTGCTGTCAGGTTCATATCCTATATGGGAAGCATGGACTTTGTCAGCACAGCCCAGTGTGAGCTCAGAGTTACAGGAAAGAGGGAAAATGAGCTAAAATGTGTAAACCTTGCCTAGAGAGTGAGATCAGGGGAAGCAGAGAGGAGAAAAAATGAGAAAAAATGTAAAGATAATGATAGAGAATCAAGGAATAAACAATACCATAAAATCTTGATAACCCACAGCCCAGTGAATCAGAATCTTCCATCCATGTGTTTGTTGAATGAATCGATAAACAAAGGGCACATCCCACAGAAAGATCCATTGTAAAGGCGTGGTGCCACCACCCAGGTACGTGGCACAAGAGCCGATGGCCCTTACCGGCTGGCATGCATTACTAGCTGACCTGTGCATTACCTGGACTCCGGGAGCCAAGCTCTGTCTCAGTGGCGAGGTATCCTGTGCTCTGGATGCAGGCAGGCAGCATGGGCTGACCTAAGACAGGCCCTGGCTCCAAGCCATCTCTGCCGCTCTTCCAGCGCTGTCACCTTTAGGGCGCTTGCTTAGGCTTTCTGACTCTCAGTGGCCTCATCTGTAAAATGGGCAAAATACCCTTACAGGGTGCTGTACTAAAGGACTGTATACAAAAAGTGGTTACTTAGCACAGGGCCTGACACAAGTGTTCAAGTGTAGCTTTCTTTCCATAAATGGGGCTGAAGTTGAGCTAAGGGAGGAAGAAGGAACTGGAATATTAAAGAGTTTTTTTCTTTGCAAGATGCAATCCTTAGGGGTACCACCTGTGATTAGAAAATCATAGTTGCCAACGTGTGTCATAGACAAGGTGTCCCAGGCCCTCAGTCAGATAAGGTGCTTAGCACAGACTAATGTGTGTCAGGAGAATCTGAGCCCATATGAAGGTGGGTACAGTTAGGGCTGGGCTTCCCTGGGGGCTCAGTGGTAAAGAACCCACCTGCCAATGCAGGAGACTCGGGTTTGATCCCTGGGTTGGGAAGATCCCCTGGAGAAGGAAATGGCAACCCACTCCAGTATTCTTGCCTGGAGAATCCCATGGACAGAGGAGCCTGGCAGGCTATAGTCCATGGAGTCACAGAGTTGGACACGACATAGCGACTAAACAAACAACAGTTAGGGCTAGTGTGACCCTTATATGTCAGTTTCAGAAAATGTAGGTACAAGGCTGTAGCAAGCCTCAGACAGGTGAGCCCCCTGTAGCATTTCAGTGGGCCAGACTTCCCCCATCCTCAGATCACAGTTGACTAGACTCCTGGGTTTCTCCCCAAAGCTGGGATGTGAACCCCAGCCAGAGTTGGACACGATATAGCGACTAAACAAACAACAGTTAGGGCTAGTGTGACCCTTATATGTCAGTTTCAGAAAATGTAGGTACAAGGCTGTAGCAAGCCTCAGACAGGTGAGCCCCCTGTAGCATTTCAGTGGGCCAGACTTCCCCCATCCTCAGATCACAGTTGACTAGACTCCTGGGTTTCTCCCCAAAGCTGGGATGTGAACCCCAGCCTGACTAGGAGAATGTCTTCCACAAATCCTGGAGAACTTGGTTCCCAGTAAGGATCATAGCACCTATATCTACAATAAATAAAGACAGAAAAGTTGATATATTTACTATAATTAGAGGTTTATCCTGCAAGAGCTGTTGATATTAGGGTTTGCCTTGAAATGGAATAACAAGTACTTTTTATGGTATAAAAATTAGTTTAAGAAATTAATGGCAATACCAAATGCTAGTGACTATGCAGAGAAATCGCATGTCTCATCTGTTGCTGGTGGGGGCACAAAATAGTGCCCCATGCTGTAAAGTAATTTGGAGTTTTCTTAAAAAAAAAACAAGAAACAGGCACACCTAACGTACAACTGACAGTTGTCCTCCTGAGCATTTGTCCCAGAGAAATGGAAATGTACGTCCTCACAAACACTTGTGCGTGCTTGTTTAGGACAGTTTTATTTGTAATATCCCCAAACTGAAAACAACCAAAATGTCTGCCATACCATAGAATTCTACTCAGCAAAAAAAAGTAAACAAGCAGTTAACAGCTAGGAGAGACCTCAAGGGCATTTTGTGAGTGAAAAAAAAAAAAACAAAACTCAAAAGATATCCTTATATAACATTCTAGAAGTGACAAAGAGATGAACAGTTTAGTGATTGGTTGGTGGGACTAGGGATGACAGAGAGAAGGGAGGAGGGTATGACTTAATAGAGTAGTCTCCAGAGATCTTTGTATTGATGGATTAATGTCTTGAATGCAAGTGAGTATGGAAGTCCACACATGTGATAAAATGACAAAGACCCATACACGTATTCCACTGTGAGTTTCCTGCTTTTGCTGTTGTACAGCAGCTGTTTAAGATCTTCATTTCTGAGCACCGAGAGAGACTGAGTGAAGAAGGGTACCTGGGATCTCTCTGGACTACCTATGCAACTTTCTGTGATTCTAATTCAAATAAAAAGTAGAAAACAAAATTAATTAAAGGGCATTTCCACCTTTATCACCTTATTTATTCTAATAATCTTGGGAACAAAAGCAGCAGAAAGTGTCATTCTCATGTTTGGGATGGAGAGCCTGCTGCATAGAAATTTGTCATTTCCCAAAGTGACACAGAAAATGGAAGATTAAGAATTAGAACCAACCTTCTGATTCTCATTTCTTCAAAATGTTCTCCAGACATGACAAAACTAAGATGTGTCCTCAAAGAGCAACACAGAGGGTAATTTGGAAGCATTTGTGTGGTCCCTACAGTGTGTGTTTGTGGCCCATATGGCAGCCATCCGTCGCCTGAGTATCTGAGCGATGCATCTCAGCTCTTGCCGAGTGCTCTAAGCACTCAGCCTCCATCACTTGCCTAAGAAGAACTGACCACACCCAGAATTCTGTTATTATAAAATTGCCTTACTGAAGATATCGTAAGAAACCGTCTTAAGAGGCTTTTGCATCACACACTTTCTATCCCAGGTCACAACCCCCCATTTGACTTTTGTGTTTCCATCCAAGGTTATCTTGTGTCTTCTCTCTCCCCCTTCCCACACAGCAAGCAGCTTCTCGGGCTTCTGACTCCTCCCCCAGGAACCTAACTGCGCTGCCCACCCCACTCTCCTTTCTTAGGGAGAAAAATTCAGCCCTGCCCAGCTTCTAGCTCCAAATGTGGATACTCGCATATACTGCTCTGCTTGGGCTGCCATAACAAAACACTGTTGACTGGGTGGCTTACACTACCAACCTGTATTTTCTCACAGTTCTAGAAGCTGGGGAATCCAAGACCAAGCGGCCTGTTGGTTTAGTTTCTGGCTGAGGGTTCTATTTCCGGCTGTCTTCTTGCTCTGTCCTCGTGTGGAAGAGAGAGAGAGATCTCTGTCTTCCAGCAGGCAGGCAGCATGGGCTGACCTAAGACAGGCCCTGGCTCCAAGCCATCTCTGCCGCTCTTCCAGCGCTGTCACCTTTAGGGCGCTTGCTTAGGCTTTCTGACTCTCAGTGGCCTCATCTGTAAAATGGGCAAAATACCCTTACAGGGTGCTGTACTAAAGGACTGTATACAAAAAGTGGTTACTTAGCACAGGGCCTGACACAAGTGTTCAAGTGTAGCTTTCTTTCCATAAATGGGGCTGAAGTTGAGCTAAGGGAGGAAGAAGGAACTGGAATATTAAAGAGTTTTTTTCTTTGCAAGATGCAATCCTTAGGGGTACCACCTGTGATTAGAAAATCATAGTTGCCAACGTGTGTCATAGACAAGGTGTCCCAGGCCCTCAGTCAGATAAGGTGCTTAGCACAAACTAATGTGTGTCAGGAGAATCTGAGCCCATATGAAGGTGGGTACAGTTAGGGCTGGGCTTCCCTGGGGGCTCAGTGGTAAAGAACCCACCTGCCAATGCAGGAGACTCGGGTTTGATCCCTGGGTTGGGAAGATCCCCTGGAGAAGGAAATGGCAACCCACTCCAGTATTCTTGCCTGGAGAATCCCATGGACAGAGGAGCCTGGCAGGCTATAGTCCATGGAGTCACAGAGTTGGACACGACATAGCGACTAAACAAACAACAGTTAGGGCTAGTGTGACCCTTATATGTCAGTTTCAGAAAATGTAGGTACAAGGCTGTAGCAAGCCTCAGACAGGTGAGCCCCCTGTAGCATTTCAGTGGGCCAGACTTCCCCCATCCTCAGATCACAGTTGACTAGACTCCTGGGTTTCTCCCCAAAGCTGGGATGTGAACCCCAGCCTGACTAGGAGAATGTCTTCCACAAATCCTGGAGAACTTGGTTCCCAGTAAGGACCATAGCACCTATATCTACAATAAATAAAGACAGAAAAGTTGATATATTTACTATAATTAGAGGTTTATCCTGCAAGAGCTGTTGATATTAGGGTTTGCCTTGAAATGGAATAACAAGTACTTTTTATGGTATAAAAATTAGTTTAAGAAATTAATGGCAATACCAAATGCTAGTGACTATGCAGAGAAATCGCATGTCTCATCTGTTGCTGGTGGGGGCACAAAATAGTGCCCCATGCTGTAAAGTAATTTGGAGTTTTCTTAAAAAAAAACAAGAAACAGGCACACCTAACGTACAACTGACAGTTGTCCTCCTGAGCATTTGTCCCAGAGAAATGGAAATGTACGTCCTCACAAACACTTGTGCGTGCTTGTTTAGGACAGTTTTATTTGTAATATCCCCAAACTGAAAACAACCAAAATGTCTGCCATACCATAGAATTCTACTCAGCAAAAAAAAGTAAACAAGCAGTTAACAGCTAGGAGAGACCTCAAGGGCATTTTGTGAGTGAAAAAAAAACAAAACAAAACTCAAAAGATATCCTTTATAACATTCTAGAAGTGACAAAGAGATGAACAGTTTAGTGATTGGTTGGTGGGACTAGGGATGACAGAGAGAAGGGAGGAGGGTATGACTTAATAGAGTAGTCTCCAGAGATCTTTGTATTGATGGATTAATGTCTTGAATGCAAGTGAGTATGGAAGTCCACACATGTGATAAAATGACAAAGACCCATACACGTATTCCACTGTGAGTTTCCTGCTTTTGCTGTTGTACAGCAGCTGTTTAAGATCTTCATTTCTGAGCACCGAGAGAGACTGAGTGAAGAAGGGTACCTGGGATCTCTCTGGACTACCTATGCAACTTTCTGTGATTCTAATTCAAATAAAAAGTAGAAAACAAAATTAATTAAAGGGCATTTCCACCTTTATCACCTTATTTATTCTAATAATCTTGGGAACAAAAGCAGCAGAAAGTGTCATTCTCATGTTTGGGATGGAGAGCCTGCTGCATAGAAATTTGTCATTTCCCAAAGTGACACAGAAAATGGAAGATTAAGAATTAGAACCAACCTTCTGATTCTCATTTCTTCAAAATGTTCTCCAGACATGACAAAACTAAGATGTGTCCTCAAAGAGCAACACAGAGGGTAATTTGGAAGCATTTGTGTGGTCCCTACAGTGTGTGTTTGTGGCCCATATGGCAGCCATCCGTCGCCTGAGTATCTGAGCGATGCATCTCAGCTCTTGCCGAGTGCTCTAAGCACTCAGCCTCCATCACTTGCCTAAGAAGAACTGACCACACCCAGAATTCTGTTATTATAAAATTGCCTTACTGAAGATATCGTAAGAAACCGTCTTAAGAGGCTTTTGCATCACACACTTTCTATCCCAGGTCACAACCCCCCATTTGACTTTTGTGTTTCCATCCAAGGTTATCTTGTGTCTTCTCTCTCCCCCTTCCCACACAGCAAGCAGCTTCTCGGGCTTCTGACTCCTCCCCCAGGAACCTAACTGCGCTGCCCACCCCACTCTCCTTTCTTAGGGAGAAAAATTCAGCCCTGCCCAGCTTCTAGCTCCAAATGTGGATACTCGCATATACTGCTCTGCTTGGGCTGCCATAACAAAACACTGTTGACTGGGTGGCTTACACTACCAACCTGTATTTTCTCACAGTTCTAGAAGCTGGGGAATCCAAGACCAAGCGGCCTGTTGGTTTAGTTTCTGGCTGAGGGTTCTATTTCCGGCTGTCTTCTTGCTCTGTCCTCGTGTGGAAGAGAGAGAGAGATCTCTGTCTTCCTCTTCTTCCATCCAACTAGGGCCCTACTTTTACAGCCTCACTTAACCTTAAGTACTTCATAAAGATTTCGTCCAGATACAGTCACATTGGGAGTTAGGGTTGTAGCTCTGAATTTTGGGGAGGTACAGTTCCGTCCACAGGAGCATTCCTTGTGGTCTTAGCAAAAATAGGGCCTTCCAGCCATCAAAAGCACCCCTGCTTTGAAGGCATTTGGGAACTATTCATTTTTTCCATTGTTTTTCTTGTTGGATGCCTATTACAAAATCTAACTGAAACAGTTGCCTTGTTTTCTCCCTGAAGTATAAATAAAGTCTAAATGACAGCCTTATGATTCTATAAGAACTTCCTGCCTCATTTCTCTGCACATCTCTATATTACGAACTAGACAAAGTGTGTATGTGTGTGTGTGTGTATTTGAAAAGCATGGTCCTGAAGATACCCCTGCTGGGCTGAATTTGTCATTAACCTAATTAGGTCTGTTATCCAAGCCTTATAATTAGCACCATTACCAAGTCTTAGTAACAAACTGCTGTGCCTTTAAATGAACTGTCACCTGGGGGGATATAAAAATTGTCATCTTCTAAAATGTTCCTTGTTTGAGCATATGATGGAAAATTCCCCAGATTTCTGTCAATAATATTGAACTGGCTTAGAAGGCAAAAAAAATTTACAATTTCATGGGGAAGGTAGAGAAGGCTTCCTTGATATCTCAAGATACGAGGTATAGAATCTAGACTTCATTTTTCTGCTATATGCATATCGGGATCCCCAGAAGAATACTCCATTAGCTTGCCCAGATTGTTAAGGCCAAAGGCCATAGAGCTGCCCATCTATTTTCTACAAGTATAATATTCTTTCATTTGTAAGGAGTAAGTCAAACTTCAGCTTTTACGTAACTTACCAGCAGAGGCATTGATGCTGAATGACCAGACATGTTTCTGTTCTCTTATGGGTTGATTGAATGTTTTTATTTTGTGCAGTTGTCTTTCTGTCAAAACTGAGCTTAGATTTTCTCTGAGTTGCTTTTGAAGGGTCCCAAGGCAAGCCCAGTTAAAGACCCAGGCGTGGCCTCCTAGCCTATGTGACCATTCAGCACGACTGAGCTCCACTGAGCATAGCTATGTAACTCCTGAATTATTAAATAGGACAGGATTTGAGGTGGAGGCCATGATGGGGGAATCGTAGTAATTCTTAAGGGAGTCTTCTTGAGTTTAGTAGGTGTTTCTTCTTTAGGAAGTGCCTAATTTTTTATATGGGCTTCCCAGGTGGTACAGTGGTAAAGAATCCACCTGCCAATGCAGGAGACACCAGAGACACGGGTTTGGTTCCTGTCTTCGATGATCCCCTGGAGAAGGAAATAGCAAGCTATTTCCAGTATTCTTTCCTGAAAAAAATTGCACAGATAGAGGAGCCTGGTGGGCTGCAGTCCATGGGATTGCCAAGAGTCAGGCACAACTGAATACACACACACAGTATTTTATTTAATGTTGGAGTATGTTTCCCCTTGGAGACAAGTTGAATTGCGTTGTCCACGTATTCCTCATTCTTATGCTCACTCCCCAGTGAGCTCATCTGCTCATCTGCTGTGCTCCTCCTCACACTCTGGAGTATACAGGACAGAAAGAAGCCCTGAGGCTTTGGGAGGACTCTTGCAAAGAGGCTGGAAAACAGTGAGCCTGAGAACTGTAGTGGGGACATGGCAGTGGTCAGACTCTAAATCTGGCGAAATTAAAGGGGGCAAGATATGGCGAGAGAAAATGCTGTGGGCTGGAGCAGACTGGGATGGTTACCGTAGATCTTAGTCCAATGAGCATCCTAACTAGAAAGCACTCTTGTTGCTTGTTTATTCCAATAGTAGTAGAAGAGATTTGCTGTTTCAGCCATTTGCATATTCCCTTGTCCCATCTTCTCAACAATTCAAAGCACATCTTGATGAGATGATTGGCAAGGGTTAGGAAATCTGTTGAGGATCATGGAAGCAATGTGATTTTTCTGTCTTTAAGTTGAAGTTATCCTACAAAGAAATGGATCTCAGTACTTTTCCCCCATTGCTGCTAAACACACTGAGATTTAGCCTTTATTTAAGTTGCTCCGTGAGATATTACACTGAACTTTGGGGGTAGCATACATTGTCTACACTGTGCCTGGCCCCAAGCTGGAAGCCAGAGATGCTTCTAGGCTAAAGTGGGAGTGTAGGGAAACATCTCTTCTTGGGTAATAGTGACGAATCCTGAATCCAGTCTTTAATTTTCATCTTTGCTGTTTCAGCTTGTGAGTTCACAGAACCCCTTTCTCAAATGCTGTGATGGATTTGGGAACTTGGCCTTGCTGGAGCCAGGTTGAACTCCACTGTGTTTTTCAACATAGAGACAGTATTACAAGTTGGATGGAGAGAACACATCAGCCTGACAGATCCAGTGGAGGGTGAGGGAGAGTGGAGCAGAAAGGGAAGGGGCTATGTGAAGAGTCAGAGAGTCTTGGTTTCATTTGACTTAACAGTTTAAGGCTGAGATGGCCAGTGTAAACATCTTAGTGACCAAGCAGGTGATGTAAATAGGTGAAGCTGGCGAGAAACAGTACTGTAACAAATTTTGACAGTGTCTGTGTCCTCTCTGGAGAAGGCAATGGCAACCCACTCCAGTATTCTTACCTAGAAAATCCCATGGACGGAGGAGCCTGGTAGGCTGCAGTCCATGGGGTCGCTAAGAGTCGGACACAACTGAGCGACTTCACTGTCACTTTCATGCATTGGAGAAGGAAATGGCAACCCACTCCAGTATTCTTGCCTGGAGAATCCCGGGGACGAGGGAGCCTGGTGGGCTGCCGTCTATGGGATTGCACAGAGTTGGACATGACTGTTGGCAGCTACTCAGCTGCAGCAGATTTAGCCACACAACTATTGAAGTCTAGTGTGACCAGATCTGATTTACCAAGAGAAGGCAGTATTCTGGATATTTATATGAAGTCTCTCCAGTTTCCATCTACCAATTTTTAACCATATCCTTTTAGAGATATGCCATGTGGTCAGCAGAATGATGGTCTGCAAAGATGTCCACACTCTAACCCCCAGAACCTGTGAGTATGTGAGGTTACAGGATAAAGGAGAATTAAGGTTAAATGCAATTAAGGTTGCTAATCAGCTGACCTAAAAGTGGAGAGATTACCAATGGGCTCAATCTAATCACAAAGGTCTGTAAAAGCAGAAAATGAAGCAGGAAAAACCAGGTAAGCGGTTATATGGGCAAAACTTGGCTTAGTGGTGTTGGCTTTAAGGATAGAGGAAGGGGCCCCTGAGCCAAGGAATATGAGCAGCCTCAAGAGGTGGAAAAGGTAAGGAAATATATTCTCCTCTGGAGTCTCCATAAGGATTACAGCCCTGCTGACACCTTGCTTTTAGTGCAGTGAGGTCCTGGACTTTTACTGCAATGAAGTCCATTTGGACTTCTGACCTCCAGAACTTCAGATAATGAATTTTTGTGATTTTAAAGCCCCTGAGAGTGCAATAATTTGTTACAGAGCAACAGAAAACAAATACAGCTAGAATAAAATACATCAATTTAAGTGATGAGATTTGACAAAAGGATACAGCTCTAACTACCACCTCAATCAAGATAAAGCATACTTCCATCACCAAAAGTTACCTCATGCCCATTTGCAGTCAAGTCTTTCCCCCATGCCTGGCACCTGTAAGCAAAGATATGCTTTTCATCTTTTGTAAAATTTTATGTAAATGAAATACATCATGTACGTCATATAGTATAAAACTTTCACCTCTGGACTCTGCTTTAGCATAATGCCTATATGTCCACACCCTGACCCCCAGAACCTGTGAGTATGTGAGGTTACAGGATAAAGGAGAAATAAGGTTAAATGCAATTAAGGTTGCTAATCAGCTGACCTAAAAGTGGAGAGATTACCGATGGGCTCAATCTAATCACAAAGGTCTGTAAAAGCAGAAAATGGAGCAGGAAAAACCAGGTAAGCGGTTATATGGGCAAGACTTGGCTTAGTGGTGCTGGCTTTAAGGATAGAGGAAGGGGGCCCTGAGCCAAGGAATATGAGCAGCCTCAAGAGGTGGAAAAGGTAAGGAAATGTATTCTCCTCTGGAGTCTCCATAAGGATTACAGCCCTGCTGACACCTTGCTTTTAGTGCAGTGAGGTCCTGGACTTTTACTGCAATGAAGTCCATTTGGACTTCTGACCTCCAGAACTTCAGATAATGAATTTTTGTGATTTTAAAGCCCCTGAGAGTGCAATAATTTGTTACAG
Organism: Madoqua kirkii; assembly: GCA_006408675.1. Taxonomy (NCBI): domain Eukaryota; kingdom Metazoa; phylum Chordata; class Mammalia; order Artiodactyla; family Bovidae; genus Madoqua; species Madoqua kirkii. The sequence goes on along the minus strand of SJYC01093843.1, from coordinate 1,895 downwards.
AGCAACAGAAAACAAATACAGCTAGAATAAAATACATCAATTTAAGTGATGAGATTTGACAAAAGGATACAGCTCTAACTACCACCTCAATCAAGATAAAGCATACTTCCATCACCAAAAGTTACCTCATGCCCATTTGCAGTCAAGTCTTTCCCCCATGCCTGGCACCTGTAAGCAAAGATATGCTTTTCATCTTTTGTAAAATTTTATGTAAATGAAATACATCATGTACGTCATATAGTATAAAACTTTCACCTCTGGACTCTGCTTTAGCATAATGCCTTTGAGATTCATACACGAATTAGTTGGGTTCATTAGAGGGTTCATTCTTTTCTGTTGCTGAGTAACATCCATTATGGATGGACCATAGTTTATTGATCCAGTCACCAATTGATGGACTTTTTTGATTGTTTACAGTTGGGCTATTAAGAATAATGTTGCTGTGAACATTTGAGTATAAGTCCTTGTGTGAATGAAATTTCATCTCTCTTGGATAAATTCCTAGGAGAAGGGATTCCTGGGTTGTTTGGTAAGTGTGGGTAACTTGATGAGAAACAAAGTGTTTTCCAAAGTGGTTCTATCATAATGACACAATGTTCTTCAAAACATTTTCAAAACACTATATGAACTTGTAAGCTAGGTGCTGAATTTGGCCTAGGAACCACCTGGTTTAAAGGTCTATCTTGTCAAAGCTATGGTTTTTCCAGCAGTCATGTATGGAAGTGAGAGGTGGACCATAAAAAAGCTGAGTGCTGAAGAATTGATGCTTTTGAACTGTGATGTTGGAGAAGACTCTTGAGAGTCCCTTGGACTGCAAGGAGATCAAACCAGTCAATCCTAAAGGAAATCAGTCCTGAATATTCATTGGGAGGACTGAAGCTGAAACTCCATACTTTGGCCACCTGATATGAAGAACTGACTCATTGGAAAAGACCCTGATGCTGGGAAAGATTGAAGGCAGGAGGAAAAAGGGACGACAGAGGATAAGAAGGTTAAATGGCATCAGTGACTCGATGGACATGAGTTGGAGCAAACTCCAGCAGTTGGTGATAGACAGGGAAGCCTGGCATGCTGCAGTCCTTGGGGTCACAAAGAGTCAGACAAGACTGAGCAACTGAACTGAAGCCAAAGAGCTAAGCTGGAAGGAAGAAGACAGATAATAACCTTGTGCTCGTGGATAAGACAACACATCTCTGGGAGTCTGCGTGGGATGAAGGTTTTTATAATGAAGAGAAAGGCAGGTGGGACTCCTGTTCATCAGGTACACAGAGCAACTGTGCTGTTAAGCCAAGGGGAGTGGAACTGGGTCCCTGGAGAAAGAGTCCCAGCGACCAGAGAGTGAGAGCGTAGTTTTGCTTAGAGGCTGGAAGTGAGCTAGTGATGCCAGACATGCAGGGCCTGCCTTAGCGTGGTCTAGTGAGAAGGAAGAAGGGCCCGCAGGGGCCTCCTGAGGGGAGGGTGGGATGCAGAATACCTGATTGGCAGTCATCATCATCACACAGGAGAATTATCTTTGGTGGCTTATGAAGGCTTTCATCTCGTTGTTAATGAACCAAACGGATCTACTCGCCCATGTACACTAAACCAACGTCCTGACACGTGCAATGTTTTCGTATTTTCTTTTCACATAGAAAATCACCATGCCCTTCTTGCTCCTGGTATACATCTCTGCCTTCTTCTGGGGCTACTTTTTATAATTCTTTTCATTCTTTCAGTTAAAAAAGTTCCTTTAGTGTTCTAAGCAATTTCTGGACTCTGAGGCCAGAGATCAAGACTTAGTCATCTTTTACATGCACACCAATGTCCCAGGTAGCTCAGTGGTAAAGAATCTACTTGCCAATGTAGCAGATGCGAGTTTGATCCTTAGGTCTGGAAGATCCCCTGGAGGAAGAAAT
>SJYC01093840.1:0-30052 GCA_006408675.1 Madoqua kirkii | reverse complement strand
ATTGCTGTCATTGTCCTAAAAAAAACAAGCATCTTGACATTCCATAGGAGCATTATAAATCATGGTTTCACTGGAGGGAAAGGGTTATTGATTTGCTCTTTTTTTTTTTTCTCTTCTCCCTCTGGTGCAGACTTTAGTGGGAAATTGAACCTTCCTTCATGCAGTGTATTATAGCCAATCCAAAGGGTGACCTGTGCTCACCTGATTTATAATGAAAGGTGACCGGGTGAGTGATTTCACACTGCTCATCCTTCAGTGACTGTAATCAAGAGATAAAAGCTGGAGCAAATACATGTGCTAGCCAAACACCACCAGAATCATTTACTGTATTTCCTAAGGTGGGGGTATTTGAGCAGTTGAGATGGAAGAACTAACACAGGTGAATGGCAGTACACTCATGTTTATTTTACTCTTAAAACCAGCTAATCATTTGCCTATGGCTATTCATTTGGCTTTTCAAGATCAAATCACCTAAGCGCAATTTGATTTAAAGTGATATTTTTCTACAAAAGGGTCAGAAAAAAGACAAAACAAAGGGGGAGTTATCCATGCAGAAAGGGGGGTGGATTTTAAAAATGAGATATTTTACAGTATCTAAAAAGCTGCATAGTGAAGGAATAAATGGATATTTTTAGTAAAATGCAAAGATGCCATGAAATGTCTTGACAAGGTAAACAAGCCTTCATTAGATTTTTTCCTGTCGAGTTATGGACTTTTCTAAGCCATGATAGTTGGTAAAGGGAAACCTAGCAAAGCCTTCTGTATCATAGTGCTTAGACCGAATATTTCTAACTAGGGACAACTGTATTATGCTAAATATATCTATGGAGGGAAAGAGTGAAATTAAAAAGAAAAATTAAAATCCAATGAATATAAACTTTTAAGTGCAAACAGTATTACTACGTGCTTAGTGACTTAGTCTAGAGAAGGCAATGGCACCCCACTCCAGTACTCTTGCCTGGAGAATCCCATGGACGGAGGAGCCTGGTAGGCTGCAGTCCATGGGGTCGCTAAGAGTCAGACACGACTGAGCGACTTCTTTCACTTTTCGCTTTCATGCATTGGAGTAGGAAATGACAACCCACTCCAGTGTTCTTGCCTGGAGAATCCCAGGGATGGCGGAGCCTGGTGGGCTGCCATCTCTGGGGTCGCACAGGGTCGGACACGACTGAAGCGACTTAGCAGCAGCAGCAGCAGCAGTGACTTAGTCATGTCTGACTCTTTGCAGCCCCATGAACTGCAGCCTGCCAGGCTCCTCTGTTCTTAGGGATTCTCCAGGCAAGAATTCTGGAGTGAGCTGCCATGCTCTCCTCCAGGGGATCTTCCCAACTCAGGGATCAAACTCAAATCTCCTGCATTGCAGGTGGATTCTTTACCAACTGATTCACCAGGGAAGTCTGTCAATTTCACATGGCATTTGCTTACTGCAAAAGACTAATTAATATATATTTAATTGACATATTAATATATAGTTGTATAATATACTTAATATTCAAATTAATGTTATATTTATATATTTCATACTATTTGTATATTAATTCAGTTCAGTTCAGTCACTCAGTTGTGTCCGACTCTTTGTGACCCCATGAGCTGCAGCACGCCAGGCCTCCCTGTCCAACACCAACTGCCAGAGCCCACCCAAACATTTATATAAATATACTTATTTATATATATAAACATAATGTCTGTTGATCCATTTTCAAATCCAGAGAAAGACATCATATTAATGAATATATATTAATATATAATTATATAATATATAATATAATTTATATACAAATGTATATATATTATATATATATAAACATAATGTCTGTTGAGCCATTTTCAGATCCAGAGAAAAAGTCATGATTTTACTAGTTCACATTTGTTTCTTTTCTATTTAGGTCACAGATACACTGAATATGTTTAATTAATTGTGTATCATACAGATGAGCATGATGCTTCTTGCATCTAAATTGATTAAAGTGGAAAAGAAACAGTTGGTGATATGAGCTATTTACCCCACCCCATCCTATATGAAATGAAAGGATTTCTGTATTTTGGAAAACAGAATGATTTCAACCTAGAAAGTACCTGCTGCAGAGTTCAGTGGAGAGACCTATGTTTTCTTACAGAACCAAATCCTTTGTCTCAGCTATCCATTTTCTTCTAGAATAAAATGAGATTGCTTTTTGTGTGTGTGGCAGATATACCACTCACCATGTCAGCAGCATGCCCAAAGACTTTTAATATAACTCTTTTATTACACTTGGACCTCAGTATCCTCATCTTCAGATTTAACAAATCTCAAATCAAAACTATTTGGGAAAAAAAATCCAGAAAATCCCAAATTGCAAAACTTGAATTTGCCAAATACCAGCAACTATTTACATAGCATTTATGTCGTATTAGGTACTATGAGTAATCTAGAGATGATTTAAAGTATATGGGGGTAAAAGCATATTGGAGGATATGTATATATGCTCAGTCATGTGTGACCCTTTTGTGATGCCATAGACTATAGCCCAGGAGGCTCCTCTGTCCAAGAAATTTTCCAGGCAAGAATACTGCAATGGGTTGCCATTTCCTCCTCCAGGGAATCTTTCTGGTCCGGGGATCCACCTCATAACTCCTGCATTGGCAGATGAATTCTTCCCAAGCCACCTGGGAAGCTGAGTACATGTGTAGTTATATGCAAATGCTGTACCATCATATGTAAAGACTTGAGCATCTATGGATGTTGATACTCTCAGGGGTCCTGGAACTAATCCTCTAAGGATATTAAAATAAACTGCCTTTCTGGCACAGTGGATGGCATGTGAAAGTTACTTCTGAGCTTCAGAATAGATTTTATTAGTTAAATTTTAAAAATCAGAGTAACTTTATCCATAGTCCTAAAAAGCAGACACCACTAAGATGATAACAACAATAAAAAAAAAAAAATTCCATATCCTGCCCTTGCACCTTCCATTCTTTCTTCTCAAGAGCAATTTCTTTCAACTGTTAGAGTTATTTCCTCTGTTTGCCTAGTTTTCTCTAAATTACATAGATATATAATTTTCCCCTTGCTGTGTCTATAGTACATATTATCTGTTGACTGGCATGGAAATTGAGAATTAGTATTCTTAGGCTACCCACCCACCCCAAAATTCTCTTTCTGCCCCCTCAATAAAGTTAACTCATAATGTTTGGTTAAATCTATAATCAGAATTTACATTATTCTGATTCCTGCTGAGTCAAATAGTGTTTGGAGTATGATTTCTTTCCTGGAGTTAATAGGTGTATTATATTTTCATTTGCCTGGATTTGTATATGTTTCATGAAGTCCTTCCATACCTATAACCTTTAAATGTAGTTTTCTGTGTAGTGAAATTTATTAGATGATGTCATTTCCAGTAGTCTCTACTGAAAACATTTCTCCTGTAGTCCTCGGTCATCATGTTTCTTGGGTCTTCTGCATACTTATTATCCTGGGACTTTATTGCTCTCCAGTTCCCAGGATCCATAGACCTTTTGACCATCATGGGTTTTTTGGGGTTTTTTTTTGGTCCTTATATTGTGCCCTAGATTGTTAGTATGGCTGGGTATAATACTGTAGGTCAAAAATTTGCCACAGAATGTTTGAGGATATTGCTCCATTGTCATCTAGCTTGCAGTATTGTTGATAAATCTGATGCCTTTCAGAATCCCTTTGTTCTGTATACAATCTGTATTTTCTCTCTGTGAGTTCTTTTCTTTATCCATGATATCATGATTGTAATATACTTTCGCATGTCCCTTTTGTTTCTCTTTTTCTTACTTTCCTGGGGCTTACTGAGCCATTTCAATTTGAAGGCATATGTCCTTCATTCCTAGGGAATTCCCTCATAATTTTTCTCTTCCATGATTGCCTCCCACCACTTTTTCTGTTCTCAGTTTTGGAATGTCTGTCTATTGGGTGTTGAATTACCTGATTAATTCTCTAATATTTTGATCTCCTCTTTCTTACTGCCTGAGCTGGTGAGCAGTGTTTTTCGTTTGTTTGTTTGTTCTTTCCTGCATTGCCTGTTCTTCTGAGCTTTTTCTTTTTTTCTGTTGTTTTGATTTTTCATGTTGAACATTTTCCTTAAGTATCTGGAGATCTTCAGCTATCTATTCATATTTAAGAGTGAAACATAAAAATCTGGCAGAAAATTCTGGGGATAAGAATTTGTTCATTTTATATTTATATTACTCCTCTGAGGTACTAGGGCTTCCCTGAAAGCTCAGTTGGTAAAGAATCCACCTGCAATGCAGGAGAACCTGGTTCAATTCCTGGGTCAGGAAGATCCACTGGAGAAAGGATAGGCTACCCACTCCAGTATTCTTGGGCTGCTTTTGTGGCTCAGCTAGTAAAGAATCTGCCTGCAATGTGAGAGACCTAGGTTTGATTCCTGGGTTGAGAAGACCCCCTGGAGAAGGAAAAGCTACCCACGCCAGTATCCTGGCCTGAAGAATTCCATGGACTGTATAATCTGTGGGGGGTCACAAAGAGCTGGACACGACTGAGTGACTTTCACTCACTGAGGTACTTGTTGACTAAGTTAGGTGGAGAGTAGGGGAGGCTCAGAGTAGCATGTTCTGGCAATAAGCAGTCTCTTTCATCAAAAGACTTCCTAATGTCAGAACTGGTTTCTTTCTCTTCAAGAGTCTTCATTTCCTGCAGAGATGCTGTGGTAGCTCCAGCACAGCATGAAAGTGTGGCATTTGCGGGAAAGAATATGCTTTTGGTTCTCTGCCAGTGAGACTGCTTTCGCTAGTCCCCTATCCAAAAGTGAGCAATTAGATTAAGCAGCAATTGTGCGAACCCTGCCCGAAACAGATGTGCTTTGTTTGCTGGTCTCTGTCCCTGGTCCCCTGACATCAGCGCAGTGTGGACTGTACACATTGACAGTGCTCCAGCTCAAGCTTCCACTGAGGGTCTCTGACCTTTTACCTCTGAGTTCTCTCCAAAGACCTCTGAGCCCCACACAGACTCAGCTGTAATTCACAAGGAAGTTAACTCCTAGGGGCCAGCTCTCAACTAATTACTAGTAGGAGGTGGTGAAAAAATGCCTTAGTCCCTTGTACAGAGGGACCATTCTGTGACACAGTCTACATTTTTCCCTACGGGTTCCCAGTGGGACTGAGCTCCTGTTTCCCCTAGAAATAACCAGTTCAGTAATGAACTCTTTATTTTTCCTTCTTCCTTCTCTCACTCTGCCTGCTCCTTCACACCTATGTTCTGGGCTCACCTCCCAAATACACCTCTTGCACTCAAGTCCTGGTCTCAGGTTCTTTTCAAAGGAAACCAAACTGTGACATTGCCTCTAAATGTAGGATTTTGTGACACTTCAAGCACTTCAGAGAAATAGCGTGTAAATGTAAAATGACCAAATTTTTTAAAAAAAGTATATATAAATTCCTAGCTATGAATCTACAAGTAGATGCTAAATGAATAATATATTTATTAACTGTCTTCTCTGCTTATTAAAAATGCAAACTCTCAGATCACATACCTCTTTGTACTTTTAATAAGGGAACCTTGATGATTCTGATGTCGGTGGTCCAAGGACCACACTTTAAGAACACGAGTCTTGGGGCTTCAGATTAAACACACTTCATTTTACTGAGGAAGAAACAAAAGGCTCTGAGATCATGTAGATAGTAGATGCAGAGCTGGAATTCTAACCCAGATGTTACTGACTTGAAGCTACCCTCTACAGCCACCATCTGCATGACCCTAAGCATTTTGTTCTTCATCAAGAAAATGAAAATGGTGGCACCTACTCATTGGGTTGTTACTAGAATTATATAAAATGACCCACATCAAGTGTTTGGTGCCAGTGGAGGCACCACTGCAAGTACTCAAGAAGTGATAGCAATGTATGCATGTAGGTATAAATATGTTTGCAGTACAGAAATGCACTGAGAAACTGAGGAAATGCATGTTTTCTGTAGCCATGACTAGTTTGCAATCTTTCAGGAAGGATTCCACAAAAATTCTCTTGTGTTGGTTCTACAGTCAACAAATAGTTACTGAAGGGATTTGATTATGTGATGTAACTGAAAGACTTCCCTCTCGGGCTTCTTCGGCAGAGCCCAAGACGAGGACTAGGAGCAAAGAGACAGTCCCTGTGAATATACTGTGAGTCCACTGTAATGCTTTGACCATAAAGTGTGTATAAGATGGATTTTTAAAAGATGATTGTTTGAAAGTTGTAGTAAGGTACACAGCAGGGGGTCCAGATTTCTCTCATTCTCAGTCCCTGCTGCACATACCCTGGGATCTTCAATAAATTGCTGTTGACTCATGTCGAAGATGGAGAAGGCGATGGCACCCCACTCCAGTACTCTTGCCTGGAAAATCCCATGGACGGAGGAGCCTGGTAGGCTGCAGTCCATGGGGTCGCCAAGAGTCGGACACGACTGAGCAATGTCACTTTTACTTCTCACTTTTATGCATTGGAGAAGCAATGGCAACCCACTCCAGTGTTCTTGCCTGGAGAATCCCAGGGACGGGGGAACCTGGTTGGCTGCCATCTATGGGGTTGCACAGAGTCGGACACGACTGAAGCGACTTAGCAGCAGCATGTCAAAGTCTCCTAAGTGAACATTCTGATTCCCTTTTGTGTCCTCCAGTTCATACTCAACCAGGCAACCAGGGAGAATCTAAAAACATAGGTCTGTCCAACCATTTCCTACCCTCTGGCTGCTGTGTTTCTTCATCTCACTTGGTAGTACAGTTCCAGCCCTTGTGGCCGCCGTGGCCGTGCCTGATGGGGCCCTCCTCATCTCACATCCTGCTGCCCTTCCCACTCCAGGCACTCCAGCAACACCAGCCTTGCGCTGTGCCAAGCCAGAGTTCCCTCTCAATGTGTTTGTACATACAGTCCCTCTCCTGGAATGTTCTTCCCTCAGAGAGGGATTGATTTCTTCCCACCTTCCAGTCTCCACTCTTTGAAGAGGCCATTCCTGACCTCCTGGCCTAAATTAGCAAAACCATTCCCAGCCCATGCCGCTGTCCTGTTACACAGACTTATGAAATACATTCTGCATTCACCACGGCATCTCTAGTTATCAATAGCATGAAGCTCCGTGGCGGCAAGTACCTTGTCTCAAACTGCTGCGTTCTCCTGGGCCTAGAACAAGACTGCCGTGGTAGGCTTTCCAGAAAGGGGGACTGCATGTCGGATGGAGTATTTGTTGATGGGGACTTGCCCAAGTGTCGAATGTCTTACTCATTTGACAAGTATTTATACACGAAACAGTGCCAACCTGAAAGATCAGTGAGGCCCAGTCCCTCCTTCCAAACAGTCAAGGTCTAACACAGTTCTGTCCAACAGAAATAATGTGAGCCACATGTGAAAGCTTAAATTTACTAGTAACCATATTAAAAAGTAAAAACATACAGTTAATTTTAATTTATTAAAATTTACTCAGCCTAATATCTAAAATATGATTTTAACTTGTAACAGGTTTACAAAAACAAGGTCTTTTGCATTCCTTTTTGGCACTAAGTCTTCAAATCTGAGATGTAGTTTGCATATACAGCAAATCTCAATTTTGATACAAGTTTTCATCGGAAATGCTTGCTTGGTATTTAGATTTCATGAAGTTTACAGTTGAAATAGACTCACACCCAAGTTGTTGCAAACATACTTGTTTTCTAATAATCAAGCATCAGTTTTGTTTAATTTAAATAAATTTAAAAACTCCTCTTTCAGTTCCCCAGTCACACTAGCAATCTTTCGAGGACTTGACGGCTACATGTGGCTAGAGGCTGCCATTTTGGACAGTATACGTCTATTGGGACAGGTAAAGTATATAGACACAAAGTGAACACACTCATAAAGAGTTCATGTAAGGAAGAGATCCAGTGTCTAACACTGACTTTGCATGCATCCTTTTCCTGACAAGAATTTGTATGTTTCTTTAGGACTCAACTTTTCTGTCCACTTTTCCAGGAAGCCTTCCCTGATATGCACAGATTAGATTAGATCTCCTCAACTGAACACTCTGAGAGTACCCCACGTGTCCTGCACCTACAGTCTGTTGTACTAGGTTCTAATTCCTATCTATGTGTTTATTTTTGCATTTCCCACTAATTTATAAATTCCATGTAGTCAGGAAGCTCTCATTGTTGATTCTCCAGTGTCTGATCCTCAGTGCATAGTTGCGGAATAAATAAATTAATTATGAATGAATTAGCTGTATGGCCAAACCGTGGTGGCAAAGGAACATCCTGTTAGAGCAGCCAGCATGTGAATAGGGAACTGGGATGGTGTGCTGACAAGGCAGTGACTGAAGAGTTTGGTTCATGCCAGATGCTGAGTCATCTGTGTTGAATGTTCCAGGGAATCAAAGCAGATGAGAGCTAAGAAAAGCTATCAAGGTTAGTAACCAAGAGACTGTTTCAGTGGGAGTCAACAGAGACTTTCAGAAAAACCTAAGTTCAGCGGGTTTTGTTTTTTTTTTTCCATAATTTCCCTGGCATCCCTGAGTTAAGAGTAATAGATATTGTAAGTGTTGTGAGTAGACAGCATTCTAGGGCCATAACCCAATCTTAAGTGTTGGGTCAACTGTGGTCCTTCTAGTTACTGCAGTCCCTATTAATGACAGCAGTTAAATCTGTATGCTAATTGAAACTGTGACTGATTCCGTAGCTGGCTTGGGGCGTTGTGTGATTTATGGGCGTCTGATCTAAGGATACTTAAAGGATGGAAGTATTGGAGCTAGGAAGAGAGGTGTGATTAATCAAAGAAGACAATTTGCTAAAAGGCTCACTAAAACAGTGCAGTAAAAACTGAAAAAAAGACTAGCTCCATCCACTAGGCAAGGTGGGGGTGGGGAGGCGGGGAGAGTAGAGTGATGAGTGTGTTTAAGATAAAATGTACATGTAAAATGTAAAAGGATGTTTTCCAGCAAATAGAGATTGTGGTTGGGGACTTTTCAAGGGCATGTGTTTATCTTTTAAGTTTGCTTATACTCTGGAGAAGGAAATGGCAACCCACTCCAGTATTTTTGCCTGGAGAATCCCATGGACAGAGGAGCCTGGTGGGCTACAGCCTGTTCATAGGGTCGCAAGAGTCAGTCATGACTTAGTGACTAAACCACCACCATACTTTGACCAGTACCAACAGCAAATGTCAAGTTTTTGACTCCATGATTGAATCCCAAGGGCTCCTGCCTGTTTGGAGGATAACTGCACAAGAAAAAATGTAACAATTCCTTTTATTTATACTTAAGACCCCAGTGCGAGCCTTACCCTTTTTATTTCCCTGAATATTCCTTTACTTTGTTCATGGGGTCGCAAGAGTCAGTCATGACTTAGTGACTAAACCACCACCATACTTTGACCAGTACCAACAGCAAATGTCAAGTTTTTGACTCCATGATTGAATCCCAAGGGCTCCTGCCTGTTTGGAGGATAACTGCACAAGAAAAAATGTAACAATTCCTTTTATTTATACTTAAGACCCCAGTGCGAGCCTTACCCTTTTTATTTCCCTGAATATTCCTTTACTTTTGTCACGTTATAGGGCCCAAATTACTGGAAACCAGGAGATAAGTCAAAATTTCCTAGTATCGATCTAAATAGAAAAATGACCATCAATAATATAAATGTCTGTCTTGGATAATTGTTGATTTGTACCATCAGAGTTAAGTGAGACTTGTGTTCCTTCTACCCAGGGGACTATCTTATTTATTGTTGCCTACCTCACTCTGACAGGCCCCTAGACATATTTTTTTCAGTTGGTACAGACTGTCAAAACAACTGGTCAAGTTCAGTCCTTTTCAAGAAGAAAATCTGTCTGACTTGTTCTGGGTGCATACTATAAGAATCATAGATAGCAAAACACACACAGACACACACACACACTCACCACTTACCTTCCTTCTGCATCTTACTTGCAGTTGTGGCAGAGTGGGAAGACTTGCAGACTGCAGAAGGAATATGTTTCTTAGAAAACTAGAACAGAAGGGAAGGGGGTAAGCAATGCTTTGAAGTAATTGGTATTGACCCAGTTTAGATCCAACTAAGTAAGACATAGGGGTTCTGCTCCCTTCTCCCCATAGATTCTTAAACTCAGCTTCCCTTCCCACTCCAACACACACACACACACACACACACATGAACAGATGCACACTTGTATTTTTCACCCTATCACAACCTTCTTATGCTGACAAAGTGGAGCCTGAGTTAGTGAAACACATACAGAATTAGGACCCGTGGATGGAAGGTAAGGGTGGTCGAGTGAGGGTGACGTGGGTGACTCTCAAAGAGTCAAGTGATGTCCTTACTTTTCCTTTGAATGATTAGAAATGATTGATTTGCTGAGAGGGTGTCAACACCAGTCATATTTGCAGGATGGAAACTGAAGGATGAGACCTGATAAATTAGCTCAGGATCTTTTAAGCACTGTTGTCCTTGTGTCCTCATTGGTATGACAGAGGCCAAAGACATTGATGCACCTTGAAAAAGGGTGCCCTAATAATCAGAGTGCTGAATGACCTAAGAAAATGCTACAGATAAGAGATAGCAAGATCAAAACATTTGTATCTTATGTTGCACCTGCCATGTGCAAGAGATGTGACCTAAAATTTTGCAGGTAAACATTGTAATGGAGTCATGTTTTCCCGTGGCATTCGTTGCTTTTAGTCCCTCAGTCATGGCCAACTCTTTGTGACCCCGTGGACTGCAGCAAGCCAGGCTTCCCTGCCGTCAGCATCTCATATGATGTGATTATTTGTAGGTTCATTACTCACTCACCATGTTCACTCCTTATCAATCTGTAATTCTCACTAAGTTAAAACCATCGTTCCTTCCACATCTAGAGATAGAAGTGGGTTCTGTGAATTGTGGAAGAGAAATAGCAAAAACGATAATAATAATAACTTTTTCTGAGTACAGCTATTTCTCCTCTGAAGTTATTATTTATTATCTGTGTGCTCATTTCAGATTATAAGTTATTATTGGTGGTGGTACCTGTTCCTTTTTCCAGTTACTGCATGTCTACAGGCAGAAAGTGACAGAAAAAAATTACTCCGTACCAAGGGGAGGAGAGTAACAGAATCTGGGAGCTAAGTTGATTCTAACTATCTATTGAGAAGTAGTCAATATTTCCACTTGAATTTAGAATTTCAGTCAGAATTTGTAAAAAAAAACAAAAAACAAACAAATTCAAGGCAGATCTCTCCCCACCTGGTGGGGCATTTGATGATCACAATGAATGTGTACCCGGAAACGCAAAGCCGGATTGAAGGTAGAAAATTAATTGCCCAAAGCCTGGAAAGTTCTTGGTGCAGAGCTACTGATGGCAAAGTTACACGCATGTCCTGTGTGCCTTCAAAATGCTGCAGCGCTGGTAATGCTCTTACGGGAGGAAGCACATCTTTGTGCGCTTTTGCCTTCCCACTCTATCATCAGATGATCGTCTGCAGTCACTTGGAGGAAGAACAGACTTGTGCTAAAGCAGCTGTGTTCATTTTCTCTGGCTGCCGCAGAAAAACACCACTGACTGAGGGCCTTGCATAACAGAGATTTATTTTTTCACAATTACAGAAGCTACAAGTCCTTTGAGTTCCAGGTGTTGGCAGGTTTCGGTGCTTCTGAGTCCTCCCTCCTTAGCTTGTAGATGGCTGCCTTGCTGCTGTGCACACCCTCTGTCTGTGCTGTGTCTAAACCTCCTTTTCTTCTAAGGGCACCAGTCAGATCAGGGCCCACTCTAATAACCCCACGTAGAAGCCCTTTCTCTAAATGCTGACACATTCCGAGGTACTGGGCGGTAGCACTTCAACCTGCGAGTCTGGGAAAGACACAAGGAAGCCGTGAAGAGCAACCACCTTTTAGCTCAGTGCCCTCTGCACGGAGTAAATGACCGTTGAGTGACTGACGGAAGAGGTACTCGCCGGAAGCTGTATGCTGAAAGAACAGGTTTTAGAGCAAAAGTGTGGTGATGCTGTGACTGCAACTGATCCACCCAGAGAACACAGCATTCTACTTTTTAAAAACAGTTATATCACTGTTCAGACCATGGGATCGTAAAGAATCGGACATGGCTGATCAGCTGAACAACAACAATTAAACTTAAATTCTAGACCAACTCTAAAGACACAGGAATAAAGGACTTGGATAGGCTGTCTTTAAGGGGCACAAAGGAAACCACAAACTGTAATCTGCAAGCTGCCTTCTACCATATATTATGATTCAAAGCCAATGGAGCAGGTAACAGTTCTTTGGAGCTTATAAAACCATTAGGTTGGAAGCACTGGTAGATTTTGTTTCCTCTAGGTTTCACTGTTAATTTTTAATGCACTCACACAAACAGGAACTACCCTGTGCCAGATGAAGAGCTTTTATAAATTTTACCTTGCCCTCATATTCACAAAGTTTAAAAAACTAAAAGCACCATGAGAAGTAAACTGAAAAGATGCACCGTGGTATCCCATTATTCACTGACCATTCCACGTTGGCGCTGGAAAAGTACGTACCTTTGAGGTGTGTTTTAATGTAAGCTGAGGCTTTTGAATAATTGTATTAATACCAGCAACTGCTTTTATTAGTTTAGTAAGATGACTACTTTATAGCTTAAAAAATACACTGGAAGTATATTTTTGGGTTTTTAAAGTGTGCGTCTGTTCCGATTTCTCTCGACATGGCAGAGCCGTAGGCAGGGACGGGACGTCACTGCCCCACTCCGCTTCCTGGAGCGGCCGCGGGTGGGCGGTGACTGACGCGCACGGCTGGCTGGGCTTCTGTGCAGGTCAGTGGCTGCATGGAGCCAGCCCCGATCGAAACCTGCGGAGCGCCACGGGGTGGATAAATCTCCCGAGTCTCGGCTCTGTCAGCCAGGCAGCAGCTCAACTCTGTGCCGCAGTTCTCGCGATGAGATTTTCTTCCGATGGTATCGACTCAGTGTTAACCCTCCGTGGGCCACTGTGGTCTCAGCTACACAACTGAAGCATTCTGTTCAGGATGCTTGGTTTGTAGAGGGATCTTTCAGTCTTCCCAACTCGCTTCCTCGGGAAAGCAGAAATCAGGTGTGAAAATAAGTGGTTGGTGACTGTAATTCTTCTTTGTGTCCCCATGGTTCCAAGATTACTTCTTTGGTAAAGAACTGTCAATAGATGCTCAAATATTTTTATTATTAGTTCAGGTGTACAGCACAGGATTCACACACACACACACACACACACACACACGGGGTACAGCACAGGATTCAGACAGACAGACACACACACACACACACACAATCTTTTTCAGTCTTTTCCCTTATAGATTATTACAAAAAATTAAGTAGAGTTCCCTGGGTCCTTGATGGTTTGTTTTATATATAGTCATTTGTATATGTTAATCTCAAATTCCTAATTTACCTCTCTGCTCTGCTTCTCCCACTGTTCCCTTTGGTAACCATAAGTTTGCTTTCTATGTCTGTGGGTCTACTTCTGTTTTGTAAATAAGCTCATTTGTCTCTTTTTTAGGTACCATATATAAGTGATATCATATGATATGTCTTCCTCTGTGTGACTTGCTTCTCTTACTGTGAATATCTCTGGGTCCATCCATGTTGCTGCAGATGACATTATTTTGTTCTTTTTATGGCTAAGTAATATTCCATTGTATGTATGTACCACCTCTTCTTTATCCATCCAACAGATGTCCAGTCTTTGCCTCCCTCAGTTATTTTGACTTTCTGTTTGTTTTGTGTGTTTCAGCTCCTGCTTTTCTTCATATTTGACCAAGATAAGTCCCAACTTAGGTTAGAAATATGATAACAAAAACTTAATTTTTAGTTCTTACCTATGTTGTCAACCAAAAACTCTTCATATTTTAAAATACTGCAGTAAAGGCATCCTGTCAGAGAGGCTATAATCTGAAGCTTGCCGCTTAGGGCCGCTGACTTAGTTTTGTGGCTGCTGTTTTACTTTATTTCCTTCGGCGTCCTATGGAAATAGCATCAAGACCCCATTGACATCTAGTGTTTCTGAACCTCTCCTTTCCACTTGCTTTCTAAATGCATTCAATAGATTGTACTGGGGGAAAGGAGCTATGTGTCCACTTGGGAAAAACAGCAAAAGCCAAAAGGATTTCTTGTTCTTGCCCATAAGAGGAGCAGCCGCCAGCCCGGGTATCATAGGAGCTCTCGAGTTACACTCTGGAAACAGCTGGGTGGACCCTGCATCACTTCCATGTGGTCCGCTGTTTACCCTGACCAGCTGCAGACCGATCGCTGTGTATGCACCGTCTGTAAACGAAAGAGCACGTGCCGCCTCTGGCGTGTCGATACAGAACTAATTCCCATTCAGGGCTTCCTCCTGTGTTCCTCCACTATCCATTATTCTGGGAAAATCGAGTCCGTTCCCACACTGAAAGCATCCTGAACAGCACCGTCCTCAGACTGTGGCGTGTAGCAGCTCTTGAAGGGCTTGTTAAAATGCAGGGTGCGGAGTCCCACTCCCAGAGATTCTGATTCTGTCCATCTGAGTGGAGCCAGAGAATGTGCCCTGATCAAGCTCTCGGGTGGTGCCCAGGCTGGTGGTTCAGAGACCACACTTGAGAACCAGCGCTACCCAGTGGTTGAACTAGCCTTGTAGGTGTTCATTATTTTATCACTGGAGGCTCAGGAGACTAATGTTTTGAATTTATTAACAAGGATTCCAGGGATTGGCATCACTTGTGGACCTGAGTCCTGGTCTTAGTTGTTACCCTTGGACCATCAGTATCAAAAATAGTAGTGAAAACCACAGTATCTAACATTGGCTTGAAATTGTACAATTTTCAAAGCTTTTTTACTTTCATTACCTCATTCAGTCTTTCAGATATCTTAAAGATTGTTGGGGGGTGGGGGTTGTTTTAGTTTAGGGGTTTTTATCATTAGAGAAAACTGAGGTTCAGGAGGTGTGCGTGCCTTGCTTTAGGCCACTGAGGTAGTGGAATTAGGACTGTTTCCAGGCTAACTCCAGAGCCTTTTGGTCTTTTGCTAGGGTATGCAAACTCACTTTCCAAGGTGGAGTTATGCTGATAGCTTTCAGAAGCTCTACCTCCATAAGCAACCTTTCCTTAAATTGATCTACCCAAGAACCTACCCTTCTCCTGCTCTACAAGAGATGGGTAATACTTGCTAGCATCTTTAGCAGGTAATCTCTAGTGTAACAGGTGAGAAAGTGACTCTAATGAGTACATAATACTTTTTTTGTTTTGCAGTCAGATTGTTTTAATTTTTTGCTTTTAACAAAATTGAAGACTCTAACCAAGTAAGCTAGTAGATCGTTAACATGTCTGATGATAGAAAAGAAAGCTCAGAATTCACAGAACTGAATGATGGAGCTGGAAGTAAAACTCTCTCCATTCACATTTACTTATGTGTATGAAAAAGAATTAATGATAAACAGGCCTTCCCTGGTGGCTCAGATGGTAAATGATCCGCCTGCAATGCGAGAGACCTAGGTTTGGTCCCTGGGTGGGGAGAATCCCCTGGAGGAGGGCATGGCAACCCACTCCAGTGTTCTTGCCTGGAGAATCCCGTGGACAGAGGAGCCTGCTGGGCTACAGTCCCTGGGGCTGCAAAGAGTCGGCCATGACTGAGTGACTAAGCACACAGAACAGTCTCATGTTAGCCATAATATTCATCCAGGGACACATGAACCAGTCTGGAGGGGAAAAACCTTTCATTTCATGTTGGTAAAAGGCATGCTTCCAGTAAAACTTTGTTTTTTAGTTTAAAAGCTGTCAGAAATTTACAAACTGATACATTTTGTTATATTGATCAATTGGGTAATAATTATAACAATAGCTAAGTCAATCTGATGTTTTTGATCACTTCAGTTCAGTCACTCAGTCATGTCTGACTCTTTGCTTTCCCATGAATCGCAGCACGCCAGGATCACTTAGAGACTTGCAAACACAGAATGTTATTAGATATTTTCAATTTAGAACATGTATTTGTTGCAGAGAAGTATATATATCAATAGACTGATCAATAAAATCATAACCACATGATTCATGCATAACAATGTACTTACATTAGATTGGAATCCCGTGGGGAAAGTGGAATGGAATTTCAAGTTCAAGGAGATCATTTAAATTATCCTTTGAATCTAGAGTTTGTCCTTGTGGTTATTAAGCGACTGTTGACGACTCCAAATTGTTATGGTATTTAGATTCCATTGGCTTCGGTTTTAGGAATGACATCATGGTTTTACTTCACATTGCCGTTATTTACAGTATGCCAGAAAATTTACCCTTGGCACTAGATATATACTGAGCTATGGTGAAAATGTAAATATCAATTTAGAAATATAGAAGTTTCAATGAGCATAGAGTTCAGTTCCACTTTATGCAGAGTTGAGTATCTCTAGGACGGGTTTCTTCCTTTCCCCACCACATCTCTCAGCCACCCAAAATCTTAACTATTCTAACCATGAGGATTTTATTTTTGTGAAATAAATGTTAATTACTATCACTGTGATATTGTGATTTAGAATGAGACATATGTATATATTTGGTCTCTGACCCTGCTCCAGGAGCCAGGTTCTTAAAACCCTTGATATTTTTTAAGAGAGTGATAAAGCTGTCTTTTGTTGTATTTGTGAGGTGACTGGACAGCATCTGAGGATGGGTAAAGCCAACTTGTGATTGGAAATTTCTATCCTGCCCCACCCTCTAGGGGAGGGACACGGGCTTGCAACTGAGTCCTGTCACTAATGGCCAGTGACTTGATCATGCTTAATTAATAAAGTTTCCATTAAAAACCCAAAAAAGTTTGGGTTTGGAGAGCTTTGAGTTGGTGGACACATGGATATTTGGGGAGAGTGGCAGGCTGGGAGAGAGCGTGGAACTGAGCTCCTCCCCACACACATACACACACCCTGCCCCACGCATCTCTTCTGTCTAACAGCTCCTGAGTTCTGTCTTTTACAGTAAACTGGCAAGCTGGTAAATAGAACATTCCCCTGGCTTCTGAGAGCCACTGTCAGTTATTCAAACCCAAGGAGGGGGTCCTCCAGTCTTTAGCCAATTGGTCAGATACAGAGGACAACAACTTGGGCTTGAGTTTGGCTTCTGAGGTTGGGGGTTCAGGAGGGAGGGAAGTCTTGTGGGACTGAACCCTTAACCTGTGGAATCTAATGTTGTCTCCCAGCAGATAGAGTCAGAATTGAGTTAAATTGTAAAGCACACAGATGGTATCTGAGAATTAGTTGGATGTGTGAGGAAACACCCTTCCCTCCATTGGAACTGATATCAGGATCCTTAATCACCAGGTTGAAATCTTTAAGCTTTACCTACAGGTATAACTGGAGAAAGCAATGCCACCCCACTCCAGTACTCTTGCCTGGAAAATCCCATGGACGGAGGAGCCTGGTAGGCTGCAGTCCATGGGGTCGCTAAGAGGCAGACACGACTGAGCGACTTCTTTCACTTTTCACTTTCATGCATTGGAGAAGGAAATGACAACCCACTCCAGTGTTTTTGCCTGGAGAATCCCAGGGATGGCGGAGCCTGGTGGGCTGCTGTCCCTGGGATCGCACAGGGTCGGACATGACTGAAGCGACTTAGCAAAGTAGCAGCAGCACAGGTATAACTTGAGGCTTCCCAGGTGAAAGTGGTAGGCGCTAGTGGTAAAGAACCTGCCTGCCAGTGCAGGAGACTTAAGAGATGCAGGTTAGATACCTAGGTCAGGGAGATGCCCCAGAGGAGGGCAAGGCAACCCACTCCGGTATTCTTGCCTGTAGAATCCTGGTCAGAGGAGCCTGGCAGGCTTCAGCCCGTGGGGTCGCAAAGAATCAGACACAACTGAGCGACTAAGCACACGGGCACAGGCATAATCCAGTTTAGAAACAGTCCCTTATAACTTAACCTTCCAGTGTGAGATGAAAAACTTCTGCAGACTACTCCCATTGGTTGGTTGATGTTGTTGTTTAATCGGAATTGCTTTCTTCCGAGGACATGGCAGGAAGTGGAAAAGTAATGGATCTACAATTCTCGCCAGCCAGTGTGGCAGAATAATAGCATTAATATGGCAAGCCTTTCTCTTTTATGCCTGAGAGATTTGGTGGAAGCAAGTTCTGAAAGCCCAGCTGGAGCATGATATTAACACAGGCATTACTCCAACCTCTGTGTTTAGCCTTACAATGATCTCACTCTCCCAGCCCTTATGAACTACCTGTTTTCTATGGAAATTTTCCAGTATATAAGGTGTTAAATGACAAAACTTCAACCAAGTGAACTTGTGCAAGCCTTTCTCTTTTATGCCTGAGAGATTTGGTGGAAGCAAGTTCTGAAAGCCCAGCTGGAGCATGATATTAACACAGGCATTACTCCAACCTCTGTGTTTAGCCTTACAATGATCTCACTCTCCCAGCCCTTATGAACTACCTGTTTTCTATGGAAATTTTCCAGTATATAAGGTGTTAAATGACAAAACTTCAACCAAGTGAACTTGAAGATCTAATGGCCTTTTTAAAAAGATTCGTAAGTTGAGCAGCAACCCCATCAAGTCCATAGGAAGGAACTCCGCCAGGCTGCAAAATAGGGAAGGTTTTTATACGTAAAGGAGGAAGGAGCGCATGAAAGCAAAGATGTTCAGGATCCACAGAAGTCAAATTTAGCCATGTTCTTAACTACTGTGCTATGATGCTTCTCATTATAAATAAAGTTCACAGTCAGACACTCTTAAGTTTATTTGTGGAAATAACTTTCCCCAATAGTTATCTGTCTATTATTTAGCATCCTTCATATTCATCAGGCAATGATATGTCATTATCTCTTCCCAACTAAAACAAATTAAGAAATAAAAATCATCTTTTTCGTGCAAATATCAGTCTTTACTTCTAAACTACATACTGAAATCATTTTTAAAAAGCAGACACAGTAAAAGGTAGCTGAGGTCAATTTCACATAGCCTAGGAGTAAAGTCAAACAAATTATTTTACTAGGTCTCATTAACTTAATGGACATCCAGTTTTTCTTTGTTTGTTTGAGGGTGGATAGGTGATATAGGTTTGAAAATGTTCTGAAAACTAAAAAGTAGTTTATTATTATTATTTTTAAGCTTTTCTTGAAGTATAGTTGATTTACAAAGTTGTGTTAATTTCTACTGTAAAGTAAAGTGATTCAGTTGTCCATATCTATATTGTGCTTGTATTCTGGCTCTACAGCTTAAAAAGCTAAGAGGATTCAGTATCAGTCCAGTTCAGTTACTCAGTCGTGTCCGACCGTTTGAGACCCCATGGACTGCAGCACGCCAGGCCCCCCTGTCCTTCACCAACTCCTGGAGTTTACTCAGACTCAGAGGATAGAAATCAGCGATCAGAGTGCTGAAAGGTCAGAACTTAAGTGAAAGCATAAATGAAGGAAGTAGAATTTTAGGCCTTGTTATGGACAATAGGAGAGAGAATTTATAGAAAAGCATTAATAGATCTCATCTTGCCTTGAGCTTGCCTCTAGTTAACTATTTATTCAGTGCATATCTGGTGAATGCTCAGTGTGGGCCAAGTCCATTTCCAGGCAGGCTTGTACATTAAATAATGAACAAGAACACCAGAACCCACCCTACTCCAAGAAACAACTAAGACCTGATGTAGCTAAATAAATAAATATTTTAAAAAAAATCCATACTACTTTCCTGGAGGAGTGGGGAAGGAGAAATCAGGAAACAAATAAAAACTTGGGCATATGTGTAAACAAGTGGGAATGTTTTAGACAAGCTAAATGCTATGATGAGTAAAGCAGATGAATATGCTGGAGAGATGAGGTAGGGGGAGCACAGGGTGAGTCATGGAGGGCCCTTCTAAAAGGCTGTTTTACTGCGCTGTCTCTACTTCCAGCTTATGCTTTCGGTCTGGCGGGGGTGCTATGTTATTTGTGTCTTCCTCGTATAACACAGCGCCTGGCACACTGTGAAGATGAGCGCTGAGACCTGCTGGTAGCAGCTGCACTTCTCCATTTGCTAAATAGAGAATTTAACAAGAGGAAATAAGTTTCCACTTCAGCATACGGGCTTTAGTTTAGTTATTACTAAGCCTATCCCAATCCTGAAGTGTTAAATCCCTAAATGGTGTTGTGATTTGCAGTTCTCGATTTCCTCTGGGTCTTAGTTTGCCCAGGCTGCCACAGCAAAATACCACAGACTGGCTTAACAATGGACAGCATTGTCTCACCATCGCGAAGACTGGAAATACAAGATGTGGGTGCCAACTTGGCCTCTCACTGTGCGCTCGAGTGGAGTACCATAAGTCCCCTACCCACAAACCAGCTTCATTCCAAAAATGCATTTGTAAGTCCAATTTGTTAAGTCCAACAAAGTTAGCCTACGTACCCAGTTAACACAGTCAGCTATATAGAACTCTACTGTCATAGGTTTATAATACTTTTCACACACAAAATAAAACCTTTTTAATCTTACAGTACCTAGAGAAGTACAGTAGTACAGTACAACAGTTGACATACAGGGGCTGCCACCAACATCAAGAAGAGTTACTGATGAGCAGAGGAGGAGGTGGGAAATGACAAAGCTGAAGGATTGTCAGCGACAGGACACAGGCTAACTACACTGTCACTTTCGCCTGACATTGACGGCACAGGTTCTGGTTCCCTGGTGGAACCAGACGCACATTTCCATCTTTGAAATTTTGCAACTTGAATATTCGTATGTAGGGCACTTATTGTAAGAAAGTGGGAAGGGGTTGGGGAGAGACAGAATGAGAGAGAATCCCTCTTTCTTGCCTTTCTTACTCTTTTTACAAGGCCATTAAACTGACCGTGAGGGCCCTACCCTCAAGAGTCATCTAATCTTAATTATATCCCAATAACCATCAGATGGGGCTTCCCAGGTGGCACTAGTGGTAAAGAGTCTGCCTCCCAGTTCAGGAGACTCAAGAGAGGAGGGTTTGATTGCTGGAGGGGACGATCCCCTGGCGGAGGGTATGGCAACCCACTCCAGCATTCTTGCCTGGAGAATCACCGTGGACAAAGGAGCCTGACCGGCTACCTACCATTCATGAGGTCTCAAAGAGTTGGACATGACTGAGCAATTTAGCATGCACACATGCAGCATCAACATACAAAATTTTTTTTTTCTTTTGGAAGGGGTGAACACAAATATTCAGTCCATATGCTTTGTTTTAGCATCTTTAACAATAGGATGTGTTTAGCAATTCCCTTAGTCATTCCACAGCTAGGTGACAGGAAAACAATCATGAGTAAGAGGAATTCCTGTCTCCTGGAGCATTGCGTCTAATTGTGGCATAAATTTGAATGGCAAACAAATGGATTCAGTCTGTGATGGACTAGGCATTTGAAAAGAGAAAAGTTCTTATAGTCACCCTCTAAGATGGCCTCCAATGATCCCACCCTCCTGTTATCCTTCCACCTTCTGTATCATCCCTTTCTCATGAGGTATTAGTCTGTACGACCAGTAGCCTGTTGCAGAATGCTGGTTTCAAGATTAGATAGCAAAAGACGGATTTCCATCTTGAGCTACCTCTTGGATTATTTGCACTGGGATGCCATGTCATCAGCAGCTCTGTGGAGAGGAACACACAGTGAAAATCTGAGCTATGTGGCCAGTAGTCACAAGGAACTGAGATGGCTAGCCACCATATGAGTGGACTTAGATGCAAATTTCCTAGCTCCACATGTCTGCAGCTCCAGTCTACAGCTTGAATCTCAAGAGGGACCCTGAGCCAGAAACACTCACCAAGTTTCCTCCCAGATTCCTGACTCACAGAAACTGTGAGATAATAAATGTGGATTAACTTAAGCCACTGAATTTGGGATAGTTTGTAACTGTGTGACAGATAACTAATGCAGATCTGTCAGTGCAGATGATTTGAGAGACAATGATCTAGAGTGTTCTTGATCGATGGTCAGATATGGAAAGCTTAAGTGAGAATTGATAAGCTCTCAATAAGCTAGAAAAATAAGAAGAGTAGCAATGGCGTTGATACCAAAATTGATGCACTACCGAGGCCTGTTTGAGCTGTAAGGTTGAGTTACCCAGAATCCAAGCATTGATATCTCACATTTATGTCACGAATGAGTCAAGTAACAAGAGCTATTTATAATGAATGTCATGGCCTTTTCCTCTGTTTTAACTGATAACACTTATTATTTTAAGAATTCTGAGTTATCAGGAGTAGGTGTCGGAATGTGTATATGTAGAAGAAAGAATATCTTTGTCTCAACTCGAAATGCAAAATTATTTTAAATTCTCATTCATATTGTTTGAGCTGTAAGGTTGAGTTACCCAGAATCCAAGCATTGATATCTCACATTTATGTCACGAATGAGTCAAGTAACAAGAGCTATTTATAATGAATGTCATGGCCTTTTCCTCTGTTTTAACTGATAACACTTATTATTTTAAGAATTCTGAGTTATCAGGAGTAGGTGTCGGAATGTGTATATGTAGAAGAAAGAATATCTTTGTCTCAACTCGAAATGCAAAATTATTTTAAATTCTCATTCATATACATACCTGCTTTCTGAATGTCTTTCTGATAATGCCTTCCTTTATGGACTCAAATGATATCTACAGGAGCAGATACAAATCTTTCCTAACAAAGGTAAGGCTCTCATCATAAAAAAACTTATTTTTCTGAGTAGACTATGTTGTTCCAAAATACATTTGATAAACCTATGAGCATTTATATTATTTGACACCAGAGAAACAGATAGTAATTTCAATTTAGAACATAAAAATGAACCAAGAATAAAAATCCAAGTTGTATTTAGAGTGTGTCTTACAGATACAAAGAAGATTTGCAGCTTTCTTTGATGTGCTCACATGAAATGCCTGTAGTCAAAGGGCTATTTTTAAACTTGAGAAGAAATTCGGGACAAAAGGAACATTTTAAATATAAAAGAGAACTCTCGGGAAGATCACAGAGAAGTGAAATCACTATTACAAAGTTCAAAGACACATTGTTCTTCAAATACCAAGAAGCTGACTTAAGGATCATTGGTGACCCTCATTCTGGGACGATTTTTCTAGGTTTTAAGGAAGTGACGGCCACGAAGCTGTTCTTTTGCCCCTTTTCAGAAATTGCTCTGTTTTGGACCACTTTTCCACTTTACTTTTTTGAGACTAATCCTGCTGTTGTCAGGCAACATTTTCTGTCTCCTTTAACTACCAGGCTAGAGTTTCTGAACTCAGTGAGCAGGTCCGAATTGCAGGTAATTAGCATGTGGTGTCAGTCATCAAGTTGGCTGATCACAAGAGACCAGGGAAAGGAATCTGAGGTGTCAGTCCCTGGTTGGAGCAGGAAAAATATCAGAGACCAGGAGTTGCATGCAGATGGGAAGCTGGAAAATTATTTTAAAACATGGGCAGGAAGCCAGGCGGACCAGTCCCACGTATTAAGGGCCATTCTAAAAGTCAGCCGGAAGGTCATAGGGATAGATCTGTGACCTCAGGCCAAGGAGGACTGACCCAGAGAGGCGGGATCTATTGTCTGATGTCAGAGAGAAGCTCTAATAAACAGGACGAGAAAGGCAACCTCTATGAGTACCAACTCTGAGAGGTAATTTAAATACATTAGCTCATTTCTTCCTCACAGCAGTTTTGGAAGATAGGTTTTATATCCATTACATAGACGTGGCAACTGAGACTCCGAGAGATGAAGCAATTTGGCCTTTGTTGGAGCCACCATTCATGTCCATGACTGTCTGATGCCAAATCGTCTTTCACTGCTTCTGCTGCTGCTAAGTCACTTCAGTCGTGTCCGACTCTGTGTGACCCCAGAGACGGCAGCCCACCAGGCTCCCCCATCCCTGGGATTCTCCAGGCAAGAACACTGGAGTGGGTTGCCATTTCCTTCTCCAAGGCAGGAAAGTGAAAAGTGAAAGTGAAGTCGCTCAGTCGTGTCCGACTCTTCGTGACCCCATGGACTGCAGCCCACCAGGCTCCTCCATCTATGGGATTTTCCAGGCAGGAGTACCTCTTTCACTATACCACTTTTTATTTTCCTATGTGATTTTATTTAACACAGTCATTGACTAAAAACAATAAACTTAGAGGACTTCTTTCATAAGGGATCTCAAGAGCATCAAGTACAAACCCTTCATTTAATGTGCTTAAAAAGAAAGGTCACAGTGGTACAGGTTATGATGCTGAATTATATAATTCAGATACTTTGCTGTTGGTCACATATCAGATCCTTGGAAATCACAAAGAATGTTTATCTGTGTCAAAAATGAAAGAAACCAATACATAGGAGAAATATACTTAGCTCAGTGCATCTTTTAATTTTCTTTTGGATGATAATTTTAAGAATTTTTATCTAAAAGCCATTTGTACACAGGTAGTCGGTCCTTTTCAACTATCCAGTAAATTTCGGTTTGTTTTCAGAACAGTCACTGCCTACAACATTGCTTAGGGAATATTTGAAATGCATTTATATTTGTAGAATAAGGTAATTCAGTAGCATGGTGTCCACTCACTGGTTCATTCATCCTAAAACATCTTCTATATGCCAGTAGCTGAGAATGCAATTGTAATCACAGTACTAAGGAGTTTATTGAATGAAGGATGGTAGTTAACATTTACACAGTATTTAGAGCTATCAAAAAATGCCAGCTCTGAGAGGCTATAGGAAGGAATGTTCCTAATTCTACCTCGGAGTAAAAAACAAGCTATACTTCCAGGAAGAGCTATAACCAAGCTATACTTCCAGGAAATACTTTGGAAAGCCCGTCTTCAAAGAGTCCTCCCAAGGTGTAATACATTGATAATAAAATGATTAACTTGTTAGTCATCAAACCCTTCATTTAATGTGCTTAAAAAGAAAGGTCACAGTGGTACAGGTTATGATGCTGAATTATATAATTCAGATACTTTGCTGTTGGTCACATATCAGATCCTTGGAAATCACAAAGAATGTTTATCTGTGTCAAAAATGAAAGAAACCAATACATAGGAGAAATATACTTAGCTCAGTGCATCTTTTAATTTTCTTTTGGATGATAATTTTAAGAATTTTTATCTAAAAGCCATTTGTACACAGGTAGTCGGTCCTTTTCAACTATCCAGTAAATTTCGGTTTGTTTTCAGAACAGTCACTGCCTACAACATTGCTTAGGGAATATTTGAAATGCATTTATATTTGTAGAATAAGGTAATTCAGTAGCATGGTGTCCACTCACTGGTTCATTCATCCTAAAACATCTTCTATATGCCAGTAGCTGAGAATGCAATTGTAATCACAGTACTAAGGAGTTTATTGAATGAAGGATGGTAGTTAACATTTACACAGTATTTAGAGCTATCAAAAAATGCCAGCTCTGAGAGGCTATAGGAAGGAATGTTCCTAATTCTACCTCGGAGTAAAAAACAAGCTATACTTCCAGGAAGAGCTATAACCAAGCTATACTTCCAGGAAATACTTTGGAAAGCCCGTCTTCAAAGAGTCCTCCCAAGGTGTAATACATTGATAATAAAATGATTAACTTGTTAGTCATTCAGTTCATTTCAGTCGCTCAGTCATGTCCAACTCTTTGTGACCCCATGAATTGCAGCACGCCAGGCCTCCCTGTCCATCACCAACTCCTGGAGTTCACCCAAACTCATGTCCATCGAGTCAGTGATGCCATCCAGCCACCTCATCCTCTTTCGTCGCCTTCTCCTCCTGTCCCCAATCCCTCCCAGCATCAGGATCTTTTCCAATGAGTCAACCCTTCACATGAGGTGGCCAAAGTACTGGAGTTTCAGCTTTAGCATCATTCCTTCCAGTGAACACCCAGAACTGATCTCCTTTAGAATGAACTGGCTGGATCTCCTTGCAGTCCAAAGGACTCTCAAGAGTCTTCTCCAACACCACAGTTCAAAAGCATCAATTCTTCAGCACGTAGCTTTCTTCACAGTCCAACTCTCACATCCATACATGACCACTGGAAAAACCATAGCCTTGACTAGATAGACCTTTGTTGGCATTGAAAGTGAAAGTGAAAGTGAAGTTGTTCAGTCGTGTCCGACTCTTTGCGACCCACGGACTGTAGCCGACGAAGCTCCTCCATCCATGGGATTCTCCAGGAAAGAATACTGGAGTGGATTGCCGTTTCCTTCTTTAGGGGATCTTCCCGACCCAGGGATCATCCACCACACCTGTATCTCCCACCATGGTACAGAAAACAACTATGAGGATAGAGACTGGTGACCTCTGCTGACGTTTTACTGCTTAAAGTTATCAGTGCCATGCCTTCAAATCTAGAGGAAATGCCAGTGGTCCTCTTTCCAAAGAAAGGTAAAAGATTATGTTTTGCTCTTTGTTAATTATTTATTCCAAAATTTACAAGTCACTCAAAGTTAAGATTCATGACTATCTAGATATATTGTTATTTTATATGAAAAGTTCCGTGGTTCTTACAAAACTAACTATAAACTGCTAATATGCTCATCCCTTAAATGGACAAAAAATGACCACAATATGTGCATGTTGTATTAAACCATTCCACGTGCTAAAAGAAAAATGTAATGATCTTTTATGACACAACTCTAATCAGATTTCCTGTACGTACATGTAACTAATAGT
The DNA here is from genome assembly GCA_006408675.1 of Madoqua kirkii. Lineage (NCBI taxonomy): Eukaryota > Metazoa > Chordata > Mammalia > Artiodactyla > Bovidae > Madoqua > Madoqua kirkii. Next base: position 3,541 of record SJYC01093840.1, on the reverse strand, counting down.
AAGAGATAGGGTGTGTATTCTGTTAGATGATAAAAATCAGTATTTCTGGGTAAATTCAATACTTATAGAAAGAGAAAAATATAGGTGTATATACTATACATTATACATTTGCAGTGGGGTTGATATTACCCCAAGTGTTGAAAATTGGTTCTTGGAAGGATGGATGCTAGTATTACACTAATTTGTGAGCTTACAAAGTTCTACAGGATATAAACAGATAAACTGTGTATCCATAATATCAAAATTTAATAGGAGGGAAATTAAGAATAAAAAATGTCCACAAAGGCTCTTTGTGGGGTAATAAAAAATGTTGAGTAACACTGGTGTATAAGTATAATAAACACATATGTCTCATATATGTGTAATTGGCATCTTTATGCTATTTTTCCTTTAGAACAAAACAAAATATATGATATTCTGTATCTGTCTCTTGCTTTTATTTTTTAATATGCTAGATCACATATGATAAAGAATTGATGCTTTTGAACTGTGGTGTTGGAGAAGACTCTTGAGAGTCCTTTGGACTGCAAGGAGATCAAAGCAGTCAATCCTAAAGGAAATCAGTTCTGAATATCCATTGGAAGGACTGATGCTGAAGTTGAAGCTCCAATACTTTGGCCACCTGATATGAAGAACTGACTCCTTAGTAAAGACCCTTACTCTGGGAGAGGTTGAAGGCAAGAGGAGAAGGGGACAGCACAGGATGAGATGGTTGGGTGATATCACCACCTCAGTGAACGTGAGTTTGAGCAAGCTCCAGGAGATGGTGAAGGACAGGAAAGCCTGGCTTGCTGCAGTCCAGCGGGTCGCAGAGTTGGACACTGCTGAGCGACTAAACAACAGCATGTCACGTGTGAAGCAGGATTTACACAGGCCAATACTTGCAGGGATCAGGTAGGTAAAATAAATAAGAAAAACAAGAATTAGGGAAGAGGTGTGGATGACAGCAAAAATGATACCCATGCTCCTGTACGCAAGGGCGAAGTGGGATTCAGCTACAGTTGATGGTTGCTATGTGGGAATTTGGTCTCAGGGTTATCATATCCTCTGATTTGCCAAACAATAGTGGAAATACAAACTTTAAGTATTGACACTTAATTTTCCAAGTGTGTCAACATTTTGTGGGTTAAGTGAAACATGTCCAAACTAGTAAACATTGCAGGTCTCCCTTTGGACTTCTGGTCCAACCAGGGTTTCCCCAGAATGATTCAGAAGCTAACTACAACAAAATTTCTTGCACAGAATTTCATGTGATGTGCTTGCTGGGCTTTAGTTCAGGTCTACTGAAGCAGAAACTCTATGGATCCATCCAGGGATATGAATTTTTAACAAGGTATTTCTTATGTGATCTCAAGTTTGAGAACCAAGAGCACAGCATACTTTTTAACAGCTATATTACTTCCATAATTGGATGCTAAAGTAAGAAATGATCATACTGTTTAAAAACTATGTCTTTATTGGTGGGTATTGAAGTTGCTTCTACATTCCCCCCTCTATTACATAATACTTCAGTAAATGTCCTTTTTTGCACATTGCTTTAATTTTTATAGATTTCTTAAATCAGGATTACTGGATCTAATTAAGGTCTAATAGCTATTGTACATTTTAGGGTCTAGTAGATACTGCAAATTTACTTTAAAAAGCGTTCAGAAAGTTACATTCCAACTAGACATATATATGAGTGTCCTTATCCCAACAGTAACATCACTGGACATTAGAATTGTTTTTCTTCTTGATAGAATAAAGATTTAAAAAATTTCTTTTTGTAAATGAAAAATGTATGCAGTTAAGAATTTTTTTAGAAATAATGTTTACATTTTCTCTATTTGAGGATTTTGGAGATATTTCCTTGTTGAGAATGGCAGGTTAGAGTGGAAGCTAACACCTTTTATATAGTGTCAATTTTATTGACACCTTTACCTGCTTCTTAGGGTCTACCCTCCTCTCAAATCGCTGCTTCTCTTCCCACTGGCAGTCCACTATAGTTACTAATTGTCTTTTACCATTCTGGTATATGTTTCTGAGTTTTATGTTCACTTGTTTATTCCTATCTCCACTTGGAGACTAAAATAGATAGACTGTTTTAATAGTCTATCTTTTCCTTATTTATTTGATGTAGCTCTGTGCAAACTAGGCCATTAGCAATTTACTATAAAAAGTATTTAAGGAATTATATAGGTTACTGTTTTACTTAATAATCAACCCAATTTGAACAAAATTTTACTTAATTTCAATCATATTAACCCACTGAATCAATCAGTATCCTTAGTTTCTCTTTTTGCTTTTAGAAATGTGCTCTATTTACCACCATGCATTTTCAGTATAATGCTACAATAAACTAACTCCAGAATAATAGTGATTGTTATTTTATTAAATAACAGCAAAGGGACTATAAAGATTTAAATAGCTTTATATGCATGTTAAAAACTTTCCAACCTCAGAAATGGATTTTTATGGGGGGAGGGGGGAGAGAAATGTGCTTTCTCTCAAGAGTTTTAATTTCAAAACCCAAATGGAATTTCAAAATAGAAGTAAATAAATGTCAAAGCCTCTTGGCCTCTGCTCTGCCATTCTATGCCTGAAATCCTGCCAAAGTGAAATTTTCCATTCAAGAAGAACTGGCATTTACTAAGCTGATTTTTAAAGACTCACTTTTAAAAGTAGTGGAAACTTTGTGCAACTTTGGATGTTCCTCTGTGAATAGAACAGTTGCCTCTGTAGACATTTCCCACAATGATAATGTTTTCTGAAAAACAAATTTTTAGCCCTTTCAATGTCTTCAGCCACTGGGTCTACTGGTTTTTCCCAGCGCCAAGCATCTACAGCAACCAAACTACAAGCTAGTGTCTCACTAAGCACCACGGCACAAAAAGGACAGAGAGAAAAAGGACAGAAGAGAAAGAGAGAGGAGGGAGAATAGTCTGATAGTCCATTTGCTATACAGAAAGACTGATCTCAAAACTGTGTGCTCTTTCAACAAAACTGAGCTGTAGCCTGGCTTGAATATGTATCATCATATTCAATTGCTGTTAAGATCACACAGTTAAAAGCTGAGTTCATTTAAAGAATCCAGAGGGGTAATATGGAGCTCCTGCACTACGTAATCAAATCCGAGGATTAAGTCTCCGATTCTGTTTGTCAATCCAGCCTAGGTGGGGAGAAGCGGCAGTGCTTTGGGGTGCCTATGAAAGAGTGAAATTTTGGGAAATGGAAACTAAAACTGTCAGCCAGCGAAAACCTGCAGTGTTCGTAAAGGAAGCGTTAAAAAAATTAATAAACTATGGGATGCGTCTAAGGTAGAAATGAACATTACAGAATGTTGTGAAAAAACTGAAATCCATTTTACTATTTCTTAGTCTAAAAGCAGTGACTTGCATTAGCAAGCAAAAGTTCCAAGTTTGTCTTTAACGCTTTCTCACACCTTTCCTTAAATTCTCTTCCTTTCCTCTTTTGCAGCTCTTCTCATATGCAGTGTACTCTGGAATTAACCCAGTCTTCCTTTGATTTCTAACTCCCACCCCCCACCCCACCCCCGCCCTTT
>SJYC01093835.1:0-42639 GCA_006408675.1 Madoqua kirkii | reverse complement strand
ATTCTTTGGCATTGCCTTTCTTTGGGATTTGAATGAAAACTGACTTTTTCCAGTCCTGTGGCCACTGCTGCGTTTTCCAAATTTTCTGGCATATTGAGTGTAGCACTTTCAAAGCATCATCTTTTAGGATTTGAAACAGCTCAACTGGAATTCCGTCACCCCCACTAGCTTTGTTCATAGTGATGCTTTCTAAGGCCCACTTGACTTCACATTCCAGGATGTCTGGCTCTAGGTGAGTGATCACACCATCATGATTATCTTGGTCATGAAGGTCTTTTTTGTACAGTTCTTCTGTGTATTCTTCCCACCTCTTCTTAATATCTTCTGCTTCTGTTAGGTCCCTACCATTTCTGTCCTTTATTGAGCCCATCTTTGCATGAAATATTCCCTTGTTATCTCTAGTTTTCTTGAAGAGATCTCTAGTCTTTCCCATTCTGTTGTTTTCCTCTATTTCTTTGCACTGATCACTGAGGAAGGCTTTTTTATATCTCCTTGCTATTCTTAGGAACTCTGCATTCAAATGGGTATATCTTTCCTTTCCTCCTTTGCTTCTCACTTCTCTTCTTTTCACAGCTCCTCCTCAGACAGCCAATTTGCTTTTTTGCATTTCTTTTTCTTAGGGATGTTCTTGATCCCTCTCTGCTGTACGATGTCATGAACCCCCATCCATAGTTCGTTCATCAGGCACTCTATCAGATCTCCTCCCTTAAATCTGTTTCTCACTTCCACTGTATAATCGTATGGGATTTGATTTAGGTCATACCTGAATGGTCTAGCGGTTTTCCCCACTTTCTTCGGTTTAAGGTCTGGAAGGGTCCTGAGCGCAGCCCCTGTGGAGCTGGCATGCATCACCCTCCCAGCATGGGGTCACATGCACCCACCTGGAAGCTCTCCAAACCTCATACTTTAGGGCCATTTATGAGGCTTCATCAGGTAGGTATGATCAATTATTAACTACTCTCCAGCCTTTCACCCCTCCCTGGAGGGCGGAAGGGGGGCTGAAATCTCCAAGCTGCCCATCCCCGTGGTGGTGACCAGCCCCATCCTGAAGGTGTCCCTGAGCCCTCCCAGAGTCACTTCATTACTGCAAAAGATGCTCCCCTCATCCAGGAAATCCCAAGGACTCAGGAGCCCTATGTCCGGAGCCAGGGTCAATGATCAACCATTAGTATAATCATATGGGAAATGACAAAGGTTTTATGTGCTCTGGCTGGGAGCGGGGATGTGGACCAAATACATACTGTATCCCAATATCACGCTCACTGAATCCGAGACTTGGGGGTCTGGCTTGGCAGTTTGGGTTCTCACAAGCCCTCCAGGGGCCCTGGTGTAGCTCAAGGTGAGAAGTACGGATCCCTGGCATGGGAACACGCTGGCCATGAATCCGTGAAGATGGGAACACAACTTCTCTGGAGTAGAAATGTGCTATCGTTTCTCTAAACACTGCCAAGGGGATCCTGGTGCTTGGGGCTGATGCGGTCTGCCATGTCATCAGAGCACCAGACCCCACCTCCTCAGGCACAGACGCCTGCCCCATGCCACAGGTGATGAGGATCAGAACTGAGTGTCTTTTGCTGTGTTTCAAAGGGAGAGGTGGGCAGGAGGCAGGTCAGACGGCAGGAGGAGAGAGCAGTCAGGTTGGGCTGTGCTGGCGAACACAGACCAGCCGGCCCCAGGGGTGGACCAGCCCTGGTTCACAATGTCTGCTGATTTCTGCAGTGTAAATGCTCCCGTCATGGGCGATTTCCCGTTCCCCAGGCCACGGCCTTGCACACGGAGCTGGGAAGAGACACGTAGGAGCATTTCCAGCACATCGATGTGGGCAACCTCACGACTATAGCTCGCAGCAAAACGGAGCTAGGTCATTAGGGAGCGATGAGCTCTGAGTAGGTATTATCTTTGCAGGAGTATGGTGTGTTAATTGTAAGTTCACATAATTCAATTCTTCAGAATGAGTGTGCTTAGAAACTGGCTCACACATTCCTGAAGGTTGGGTCCTGTAGGCGGGCAGGCCCCTGGGCTGAGTGACACTCGCTGTCTGCTGGTTGGGAGCGTCCTCCTGGGGGTGCACTCCAGATCCGTGGTGCCTCCTTCTGGTCTGCCTCTCACTCGGCTCCAGGGACACTTTCTCCTCTTGCCCCTTTAGCCCGGGCAGAACTCAGTGTCTCTCCTTGTGCCCTGGTGGGGGACCCCAAACGTGGTGTCCTAAGGGTGGGGGACAATGAAGCAGAAGCCCAGCTCCCCTCCACTTCATTTAGTTATCAGTCTTCTGCAGAGGATGAGGTTGGATGGCATCACTGACTCAGTGGACGTGAGTTTGAGCAGACTCGGGGAGATGTCCTTACAGGGAAGCCCTGGCATGCAGCAGTCCGTGGGGTCACAAAGAGTTGGACGCGACTTAGTCACTGAACAACAACAATGCAGTGGAAGACATGATTCTGAGGCCAGAGACCAGAAACCCAGGGCAGGGTAGGGGGTGGGGCAGGGCAAGCTTCTGGAGGACAGGATAGCTCTCCGTGAAAGTGCCTGCATGCGTGGGACACAGGGATGGACCTTGAACTGCAGAGTTAGGAGAGCCTGCCTTCAAGTCCCTCCCCTCAGCCCTCCAGTTCTTCTCTGATCGCTATCCCTGGACCTAATATATAATACTTTGCAACAATTTGCAAAGTAGTTTGAAAATTAAATGAGCTAAGGTACATACACACACACACACACACACACACTAAAGAAAGTGGCTGCATCATCCCTCGGGCATGTGGGTGGGCGGGGCGGCCGCGCCCTCTCTGTCCCAACAACAGTGTGCATGACCTTGGACCTGGCAATGCCTCGGAAGTGTTTGTCTCAGAGATGGACTGGCACCTGTGGGAGACGTCGTTGGCATCGAGTTACTCATTAGAGCATTGTTCTGACGAAAACGGGACACACGGCCCAAGTGCCGCTCAGCAAGAGACGCATTACATATAGAGAAGGTTCTGGCGCCTTCTCACAGTGGAACACTGCAGAGCCATTCTTTCCGGGGTGACGTGAAAGGTTCGCCATGACTGTGAGTGAACACATTACATCGGGGTGGCGGCTAGACTTTGCTTCCATTTGCAGGAAGTGAAGAAAGGCAGGGAGTGGGGGAGGAGAGGTGTGCGGTCTTGGGGGACACACAGGCGCCGGGCAGCAGGTGTCTCTGGGTGGGGACTCGGCTGTCTGGGGACTGAACTTCTCACGAGAATGGTGGGCGGGGTGGCCGCACCCTCTCTGTCCCAACAACAGTGTGCATGACCTTGGACCTGGCAATGCCTCGGAAGTGTTTGTCTCAGAGATGGACTGGCACCTGTGGGAGACGTCGTTGGCATCGAGTTACTCATTAGAGCATTGTTCTGACGAAAACGGGACACACGGCCCAAGTGCCGCTCAGCAAGAGACGCATTACATATAGAGAAGGTTCTGGCGCCTTCTCACAGTGGAACACTGCAGAGCCATTCTTTCCGGGGTGACGTGAAAGGTTCGCCATGACTGTGAGTGAACACATTACATCGGGGTGGCGGCTAGACTTTGCTTCCATTTGCAGGAAGTGAAGAAAGGCAGGGAGCGGGGGAGGAGAGGTGTGCGGTCTTGGGGGACACACAGGCGCCGGGCAGCAGGTGTCTCTGGGTGGGGACTCGGCTGTCTGGGGACTGAACTTCTCACGAGAAACTCACTGGCACTTTCTAGAAGTGGGCCATTTTCACGCATCATACTGTCTGGTCAATAAAGAGATACAATTCAAACGCAAATGAACACACACACACCTGGTACTTAACAAACGCCTCCTCCTGTTCATTGTCAACTCAGCCTCATCACCTTTGACCCCTGAACTCGAGTGAGGCCGGCCCCCCAGTCCCCTGCTGGCTAACCAGGGTGGGGGCACCCGCTTGGCAGGACCCCAATTTGTCAGGCAGGACCCTGCATCTCTCTCGTCTGAGGGTTTCACGTCCATCCTCTCATCCTGCCCTTGCTACGTACAGCTTCGTGGGCCGAGTGTGGTTATACCCGCTTGAGAAGAGGGATGTGAGAGCTGGGTGTGCAGTGAGGCACCCACAGCCTTGCCTGGGGGGTGGAGGTGGGGTGTGTACAAGGTGTACACACCTCTGTACACCTTGCAGCCTTCGTGCAGGGCACACCAGCCATGTCTGTGATTGCCTGACCGCTGCACCGGACCCAGCTGCTCTCGACGGATACCTCCTTCCAAAGGAGGAAGCCTCATTTCAGGCATTTTCGCCTTCCTTTCTGGGGGGACAGGGTTTCCACGCTGACACATCTAGTGGCTGAGTGTGTGTGAGGGGGATGTTTACAGCAGCATTTCCCAAACTTACTGACTGTGCATCCATTCTTCAAGGTGCATTTTGCAGAACGTGTTCCTTGGAACACACTTTGGGATCCCCGGGTAGTCATTTGCATAAATAACCCTTGTCACCCATGGAGGTCTGGAGTCCGGGGATTCAGTGAGTGGAGGAGGATGGTTGAGTCCCGACTGAGAGGCCAGAGGACACCAACGCCTCCACCTCTCAGCCTGGTCCGCCTAGTGTACTCACACGGGGCCAGCTCCAGACATGTGGGTTTAACTGGCGTAGGGTGTGGCTCAGGCACTGGGGTTTTATTCCCCCGGTGATTTCCGTGTGCAGCATGGCTTAAGAACCACTACTCCAGAGCCAGGCTCAGTGGGTGGGGCAAGAGGGAGGTCCTCTGTGTGGCAATCTTGCTCACGTTAATAATGGCATCACCTACAGAATGTGGGGGGTGAGGTCCTGCTTAATCAACAAGCAGGCAGTGGGCAGGGAGTGGAAAGGGAGTGGGCTCGCTGAGGAAGTGATGCCTCCACTGAGACCAGAAGGATGGGGAGGCGCCTCCAGGCAGAGAAGACCTGGGGCTGGGAGGGCGGTGGTGGGTTCAAGGGTGGCCTTAGGACCCAGGGTACTGAGTGCTGGGGCGAAGTGTGGGGATGCCAGGTGGCGGGGAGGCACAGGGCCGGCCACTTGGGGCTCTGAGAGGCAATGGGCACGAGCTAGCCTCAGGGCTTGCTTCCCTGCTGTGTGGCTTGGGCCAAGTGACTTAACCACTCTGGGCCTCAGTTTCCCTACAGGTGAAATGAGGACAAAAATAATAAGCACTACACAGGACTGGAGAAGACTCTTGAGAGTCCCTTGGACAGCAAGGAGGTCAAACCAGTCCATCCTAAAGGAAATCAACCCTGAATGTTCATTGGAAAGGCTGATGCTGAAACTGAAGCTCCAGTATATTTTAGCCACCTGACGCGAAGAGCTGACTCATTGGAAAAGACCCTGAAGCTGGGAAAGATGGAGGGCGGGAGGAGAAGGGGGCGACAGAGGATGAGATGGTCAGACATCATCACTGACTCGATGGACGTGAGTTTGAGCAAGCTCCCGGAGACAGTGAAGGACAGGGAAGCCTGGCGTGCTGCAGTCCATGGGGTCGCAAAGAGTCAGACACGACTTAGTGACTGGACAACAGAAACAACACGGGAATGGGGATGGCAGTCAGCGCCCAGAACTCTTCCTGACCAGAGTGAGCTCGGCAGAAACGCCAGCTGCCACCGCCACCACCAGCATCCCCGTCACCGCTGTTACTGGGGGAGCCCAGGAGGCAGAGCTGGGCCTGGCTCTGGGTCTTTTCCGTTCAGACTGCTCCCTCCCACCTCTCCTTGCACACACCCCCCGATCTTGAAGCATCTGTAGCTGGCAGGGGCTCAGGGGCTGGAGCCCGTCTAGGCCCCTAACTGGGAGCTTCCGTGTCTCTAAGGCTGTGACCACATCCCTGGGGAGGCCTGGTGCCCCGCCCACCCCTGGCCAGCCTGGCCTCCTGCTCCGAAGCGGAGGAGCTGGGGTGTTGGCCACAGGCTGTGCAGTGATGGGGCGATGCTATGGGGTCACGGTCACGGGGCCTTGCTGGAGCTCTGAGGGCAGAGCCAGGGATCCTCCTGGCTCCGGTGGGGACTGGGTGGGGCCGTGGCCTGGATGAGGGCCTGACTCCCTGTGCCAGGCCCGTCCTCTCCCCCGCCCCGGGGCAGGCAGCGACTGGCAGAGAGAGATACAGCCAGCCAAAGAAGCGGGGCCTGGAGCAGGACCTGCCTGGCCACCTCAGCTCCCTTCCCGGGAGGCCAGCCCTGCCTGGGGGGCCAGAGCGGGTGCCCTCACTGCCCGCCGACCCCTTCCCAAAGCAGTGATCTTCGTCCTCCCAGCTGCTCAGAGTCAACCTTTACACGCCCACCTGGTCAGCAGACCCCACCAACCGTGCCTGCAAACATATTTGCAGTTTGACCGCCTGGCACCCCCCGGCTGCTGCCACATCTCTGCCCTGTGTTGCTGCAGAGCCTTCTGTCCGCACGGGGTGCTGGGTCTGACCACGCATGGCCGGTCTTCCACGCAGTAGCTGGGACAACCACACCAAACAAGGCCAGGTAGGGCCCGAGCCCTCTGGCGACTTCCCTCTCATCTGGGTGTGAACTGTCCTTTCTGACCTGGCGCCTCCTGCCTGGCCTCTACCTGCCTCCCTGGGCCTCTCCTGGCCTTGCTCCCACCACAGGGCCTTTGCACTTGCTTCCAGAATGCTCCTCCCCCAGACATCCCTGGGCCTTGTTCCCTAATTCATCCAGGGCTCTGCTCAGATGTCTTCTCAGAGGCCAGAGCCAAGGATAAAATGGCCCCCCCGCCCTCCTCCCCTCTCTGTCTACACAGCTCTCACCACCACCTACGTACCACACGCTTACTTGCTCAGTTGTTTGTCTGAATCCACCTGGGGATGCAGCTTCCCAGAGGGCAGGGTGTTTTCTGCTCTGTTCCCAGTTGGGTGGCAAATGCCCAGGACAGGGCCTGGCACACAGGTGTGTTCCCTGAATACCACTGCATGAATTGAGCCCACAAACACTCCTTCAATGACAGACAGTTAAAGACACTCCTCCGGGGCTCCGTCCTCTGGGGCTGACCTTTTGGGCCCTGGAGACACGACATGGGAGGGGTTGGCTCTCCCAGGACACCTGCAGACACCTGGCTCCTCTCTCATCTGTAAGTGAGCAGATCCCTCGGGGTCCTCCCCGGGACTCTCCGCCTCATTCATTCTGGATGTCTGTTCCACCCCCACATTCTATATCAGGGCCGTGTTCCAGGCCGGGGAATGCTAACAGGAACTCTCGGTGGAGATGCCAGCTTAGCCACAAGAATGGCTATAAGGCAAATCCCGTGTGTCTCCACATCAGAGTCCAGACACCATCACATCGCGGGGAAAGGAGCCTGGACAAGAGGGTGAAGGGCGGCCCCACGAAAGAAACATCCACGTCCCAACCCCAGAAACCTCTGAACGCGGCCTCATTGAGAAAATCAGGTCTTTGCAGATCACAAGGAATCATGCTAAGAATGCTGAGATCTTCCGGATTGAGTGGGGCCTAAATCCAATGACGTGTGTCACAGAGAGGGAGTTCTCATGGGGACAGGGAAGGCCATGTGACCCCAGGGGCAGGGCCTGGAGGGATAGGGTCACAGCTAAGGGAGCCCCCAGGGGCTGGAAGAGGCAGGAAGGACCCTCCCAGAGCCTTGGGGTAGGGCCTGACCCCACCTGACTTGGGGCTCTGGCCACCCCAGGAGCCTCCCGCAGGAGGACTGCAGGGGATTAGAACCTGCCGGGAAGGCGACCTTATTGAGGATCACCTTTCCTTCCAAGTTTCGGGTCTGGGCTTAAGCTCGGCCCCACCTGGCTCCGCTGCATCTCAGAGTTGGGGTGCGGCAAGTCGGGGCAGGGAAGGTTCCTGGTACAGGACCTACAGGGGTGTGGTGTTTGCTCTGGGAACACGGGGCAGCGTGTGGGGTGCGGCCTGACCTTGGCTGCCCGTGACTGCAGCCCTGAAGCCCCAGTCAACCCAGCTGTCAACCCTGGAGCCTTTTAACATGCAAGAACAGATGGTGAGAGTGGCATTCTACCTGCCATGGGCCCTCCGCACGGAGGCGGGGTGCTCCTCAGGACACGGAGGTGCCGCAGACGGACCACTCCCCACCACGGGGCCACACTGCACCTGCCTCGTGTCACGGGCTCCTCGAGGAGCTGGGGTTACAGACAAGGAGCGAGAGGCTTGCACAGCTCCCCCAGGGGACCCCTGCGCCCAGGAAGTGCATGGCTGGGGTTGCCACCCAGTGTAGCCACAGCATCCCCGTCTGGGGGCAGCTGAGGTTCCTCTGCAGGACTCGGGGACGCGCACCCCTGGGAAGCCCTAGGCCTCCTGCAGGGCTTGTTGGCCAGCGATGCTGAATCAGGGCACTTGGGCCGGGCTTGGTCAGCCTGACCAGCGCCAAGGTGGGTGCCAGACATCCAGGGGAACAACGGCAGGAGAGGGGTCCGGCCATTCCCTCTCCTCAGGCCCTGGAGCAGCACAGGGTGGGATGCTGGCTGGAGCTGCTTCTTGGGTCGGCTCCAGGTGGAGACGGGAGAGATGGCGGTCCCTTACATGGCTGATGGCATGCTTTGGCACCTTCTGCATGTGGTAGGGGAGGGAGGCTTGTGCCAGGGCCTCCTCGGGAGGGCTCCTTTGGCCAATTATCCCATTTTACTGCTGGGAAGACTGAGTCTCAGGGGTCACGACACCACCCCTGACTGTGCGAGCAGAGCCCAGGGCTCCCTCCTGGGCCCCGGACTACATAGCCTCCAGGCTTTGCCCTCCACACTCCGGGGCCACAGGGCCTGGCCACCGCCTCTCTGAAGGCCCAATCCTCCCCGGTCCCTCTTCTCCGCAAGGCCGCCTTCCTTACCTGATGACGGGAGAGCTGGGTCTGTAGGGCGGACAGGGGACCAGTGCTGGCTGGGGAGGAGTGGGCACCACGGACCTGGCCCTCCCCTGGGGGACCCCCCCCACGTGGATGTGGCATCAGGGGAGCACGGGGACTGGAGGCTGGGCTGGGCTGTTTGTCGCATCACAAAGTCCTGCCCTGGGTTGGCTGGGGCTCTGCAGGGGGTGGGGCCTGGGAGAGCCTCTGCCCTCAGGACCCTGCTCCCAGGCCAGCTCCCACCCTTAGCAGCGCCTCCACCATCCTCAGCCTTGGGGGGCACCTCGAAAATGGGCACACCTTGTCACACAGCCAAGAGGTGGAAGCCACCTAAACGTCCACTGACAGAGGAACGGACAGAGAAGACCCCTAAACACAATGGAACACTACTCGGCCGTAAAGAAGAATGAAACCAGCCACGTGCAGCAGCGTGGATGGAGCTGGAGATGACCCTACTAAGTGAGGCGAGTCAGACAGAGAGCGGCGAATATCACATGGCGTCACTGACTCGTGGAATCCAACACAGGACGCAGTCTATGAGGCTGGAACAGACGCACAGAGAAGAGGCTAGTGGCTGCCACGGGGGAGGGAAGGCTGGGGTTAGCAGATGCAAGCTATTATAAACACAATGCACAAGAAACAAGTTCCCACTAGAGCACAGGGAACTGTACCCAGTGTCCTGTGAGAAACCATCACGGAAAAGCATAGAGATAAACACTGGGTGTGTGTATAACCAGACCACTTTGCTGTACAGCAGAGATGAACTCAACACTACAAATCAGCTATCCTTCAATAACAAAAGATACCTTTTTAAAAAGCCCTCTTCAGGTGCCAAGTGGAGGGGGGTGGGGAACCATTTTACCACTTACCTCTGGTTTATAAACAAAAATGGTTACAATTATTTATTGTAAACTCAGTAATGGCCCCACAGCTTATAAGTGATGATGCAGGGTTAGAGAACTCGTACTGGGTTCGAATGAAACACATCCTAACCTTTGCTGTTGTAGGCAGTCTTTTGTAATGACAAAAAGGGGGGAAAAACCACTGTAAAGCGAGTTTTTATGCCCCTGAAGGTCACCCGTAGAGCAAAGACAGCCACACAGAGTACGTGTGTGTTCCGTGGATGGGGTGGTGGGTTGGACGGTGAGAAGGTACAGGCGTATCTAACTCAGGGACCGTCCTGTCACTCTGGGTGGCTACCCCTGTTCCTGCCGGAACCCCCTGGGTTTCTGCCATCGGAGAGGCAGGACCTCGCGCTGGGACGCTGTGTCTTCCTTCTCACCTGGTCTCTCCTGCCGTTCCCATGCCTCTCTGCTCCGCAGCGGCAGCACAACCCACCCGCCCACCACTCAGCGACAGGCACGGTGGCCTTTGATTCAAGGACGTAAAGGAACATGGGGAATGTTTCTCTGGGCTTGACTAGCGTCACTGCAGGAGGTTTAGGTTGGAGGGACAGAGGTGCTAAGTGTCCATGAGTAAATTTCTCCTGTGTGTGTGTGCATGTGTGTGTGTGTGAGACCCTCCAAAGTTCGTGCCCCTGGGAGCCCCCTCCTGCCTGGCCGATGATCCCCACTGCTGCCTCGGTGCACGACCTTCCTTTTCAGAAGGTCAGCTATCGGCCGCTGTCTTGCAGGGTGGCAGCCTCGTGATCCTGAGGTCACGGGTAAAAACCTCTCTGTGACAAGGCTGTTTTGAGAATTGCAGAAACTGGAACTGAAAGGTTAGGGGTGTCTGGCCCTTGTTTCTACAAGCTCTGTCTCCGTGACTGCCCAGAGCGCTGGGGAGAGTGGAGCCATGCAGATGAAAAGCTGCAAGTGGTCAGGGTTTTAGACACTGTCGGTGTGGGCTTCATTCGGGTCCGTGGGTTTGGGGACCATCCTGGGTATCTGAGGGCCTGAAAAGGCTGGGAGAACCTGGGGCCCCAAGCTCCGTGTGCTGGCCTCTGAGCGTTGTTTGGCTGTTTCTCTGCAGGTACAGAGCCTCCACAGAAGTGTCTCACAGCCCCGGGAAGGCCGCTAACACTAGCATCCATGCAGGGAGGTCATGTGTGGACCTGTGTCCAGATTTTCATTAGAAAAATTTAAATATGTATTCAGCTGTACCAAGTCTTAGATCGTAGCATGCATGATCTATTTTAGTTGTGGCACGTGTGATCTAGCTCCCTGACCACGGATTGAACCCAGGCCCCCTGCACTGGGAGTGTGGCATTTCAGCCACTGGACCGCCAGGGGAGGTCCTGTGTGCAGGTTTTCAAGTGAAGGTTTAGTAAACCATTTGCAGAGCTCAGGAAGGCCCACAGAGCCCGGGCAGCCCCCAGCATCAGGGTGCCAAGTCCTCGCCGGGTGGAATGGGGAGCCGCCCACCTCCTGGCCTGAATGGGCTGAAATGCCGGGTTCTGGGTTCTGCCTGCAGGTGGCTTTCCCTCTGGTCCTTGTCCTGACTGTGGGGCCCTGGGGAGCAGAGCTGCAGGGGCTTCCGTGGACATGCCCAAGAGCGAAGTCCACCATGTGAGTCCAGAGACAGGACCCTTCAGAAGGACAGTCCCTGGAGTGAGAGGCATGCGCCAGCCTGGTGACAAGGCCAGGGCCTCACTGAGCCTTCTTCCGATTCCCGTTCTTCCAAAGTCTTCTGAGTTCTTACCAGATCCTCAAGGGGAACGTCTGTAGATCTGTCTGGTGCTTCGTCCAGTTTTCCCATGCTCTAACATGCAGCACAGACGGCAATCACGTTTATCCAGAATTTTATAACACTGCTTTGTTTTTAACATGTTATTTATTGACACGAGATACTGAGTGTTCATTAGGGCCGTAATGTAAACATCGCTCTGGTTAACAAACGCCTCTGCATTTGGTAGGATTCTGGGCTCTGTGCTTGAACTAGAAAGTCAGTCTTGAGTCAGCCTGCGTGGAGATCTACCTGCGGGCCCAGGGAGGGAGTGCCCTGGGACTCGGGAACATCCTCACTCTTCTCCACTGGAGACAGACCACCAGCTCCAGCTGGGGGCCCTGAGGTCCTGGGGCGGGGGGGCAGGGGTAGGTGAAGCTCTGGGGAAGCCAGTGGAGCAGCAGGCTGGCGCAGCTCGCGGCTCTTAGCCCTGGGAGAGCATGGGCCGCCTGCGGGGGGCGGGATCCCGTGGGTTTGTTACTTGGGTCTTGTTTAGTTGCTAAGTTGTGTCAGACCATGGACTGTAGCCCGCCAGTCTCCTCTGTCTGTGGGATTCTCCAGGCAAGGATCCTGGAGTGGGTTGCCATTTCCCTCTCCAGGGGATCTTCCTGACCAAGGGATCTCCTGCTTTGAAAGTGGATTCTTAGGGCTGAGCCAGTAGGGAAGCCCACAGGTTGCGGTTAAAGGGCCCACGTTCAGGAAAGGAAGGGACAACACCTCCATCTAGTGGTGAGTGGTGTGCACAGCACCCATGATGCCCGTGATTGGGATCCAGGCTCCGAATCATTTTCAACATCAGATTGGCCTCTGACCCTGCATGACAATGGCAAAGGGGGATTTGTGGGCTTCTTCCCTTTCCAGCCACTGCGAGTCACCCCCATGGGGCTACTGCACCTAAGGGCTTGCGTGTGGCGGACATCATGTTGGGCTCCAGACCTGCCTGCCAAACCCCCTGCACAGTCCTGGCATCCAGTGCAGACTGTACTCACCGCCAGGCGGGGGCCTCGCGGACACTGTTCAGCTCAGGGGAGGGGAAAGTGGGGCTGTGGGGAGGAGAAGCATGTCCTTGAACTTCCCCTTTCTGTGTTTGAAGGGAGCCAGGCCTGATGGGTCTCAGATCATGGGGCAGGGCTGTTAAAGTGGCCCCTAGCCGGTCCCCCTGGGCCTCCCTCCGTGTCTTCAGCCGTCAGTGGGGACAAGACTCCTGTCACAGCCCCCGCAGGGTTTCCACTGACCGCACATCATTGCCCAGGCTGCGCCTGCACCCACAGCCTTCCACCAAGGCAGCTGGGACCATGCTTCCTGGGTGGATTTAGAGGAAATGAGGTCCTGTGGGTTCCTGCAGGGGGAAGGACAATCCCCTGTCCGATGCAGCAGCCCCAGGGGGCAGGACTCTGTGGGGAGAGCCAGGGCCGGGGGCCACGCCTGGCCAGGAGACCCTGCCCCTAAGGGGGCCGCGAGGCTCAGGGTGCGGGGCGCCCAGGGTGAAAGCCAGAGGTCCCTCTGCAGGTGTTACTGTCAATACCCACATGTGTGTCCTCAGTGGGCAGACCGGCCATCCAAACTGGGACACTTCTGAGAGGGAAGAGACCCTCTTGGAACGACGATGCCCAGCACAGGGGCACCTGGGACGGGGGCTGCCCCAGGCAGCCAGGGATGACGGTCATGCCTGTCATTGGGTGTGCAGGTGCCAAGGAGAGACATGGATAGAGATGAGGTTCTCTGGGGAAGAGGAGGGGGCTCCTGGGATCAGGCCTTGAGGCCAAGACCTGGGGGCAGGTGGGAGGCAGCAGGACAGCCGGGGGCACACTTGCTGGGGTGCTGAATGTTGGGCAGAGTGGGCTGCCCAGCCCTGACCACTGCTGGAGGGTGCCCGCTGGGTCTGCTCTGTGAGGGCTGCTGGGGGCTGCCAAGCTGCTGAGAGGTGGACCCGGAGCAGGTGAGGCCTGTGTGGCTCCTGGGATCAGGCCTTGAGGCCAAGACCTGGGGGCAGGTGGGAGGCAGCAGGACAGCCGGGGGCACACTTGCTGGGGTGCTGAATGTTGGGCAGAGTGGGCTGCCCAGCCCTGACCACTGCTGGAGGGTGCCCGCTGGGTCTTCTCTGTGAGGGCTGCTGGGGGCTGCCAAGCTGCTGAGAGGTGGACCCGGAGCAGGTGAGGCCTGTGAGATCCTCTCTGGGGCAGCGCGAAGCCTCTTCTCTCCCAGGAAAACAGCGTTTGGAATACTTAAGGCCGCTCTCTGGTCTCCTCCTTCCCTGCCACAGCTATCGAGGTGGGGCTGCGTTATGCCTGGGGCTCACTGTCTGAGGCACGTGAATGACGACTGTTGTTTCTCCGGTGGACAGAAAATTCCTCCTGAGCCCTGGCTATGACCCAGCAGACTCACAGGAATTTACCTGAAACGGACAAGCCTGGAGGTTCCAGCCTCTGTCACCCACACGCAACGGGCTCCGCGGCAAGTGGGTTACGGCCCACCCCTGCCCTCCCTTCTCCTGGGAACGGCCCCTGCCACTGGTCACCTCTCGTCGCCACGAGAACCGTGGACGTGGCTCCACTCGACAGGTCGGGGGATGAAGTCGTTTTCCTGCTGGACCACTTGCAGGGACCGTCTCCTCACTGCTCCACCCCAGCCAGGGCAGTCAGGGTGATTAGAGGTGGTGTGACCCCGAGAGGTGGTGTGACCCTGAGAGGTGGTGTGACCCCGAGAGGTGAACCCTGCAGTGGTGAAGCTATGGGCAGACCCCAGGGCAGAAGAGGGTCCCCAGTGAGTAGCCCGAGGCCTTGGAGAGGACGTGGGGTCCGGGTCAGGACCCCAGAATGTGCTCTGCTCCTCCCCCCTCGGTGGTCCATGCTGCCTCCGCCCACGTGCTCAGTTGCCCTGCGTCCGAGGGGACGGGGGTCTTCTGGGCCGACACTGATGCTCTCTGTTTGCAGCCTGACCCAGGACACCCTGACTGCTCAGATTTTAGAGAAGCCGCTTGGGTGACACCTTCCCGGGGCCTCCCCCTTGCTGGAATTTTAGTCACAGGACGTGCCCACCCCCGGCCAGGCTGCCTCCCTGCACTGCCCTCACGCTTGCTGGGTGCTGGCCACCGGCTCCAGGGCTTTTCTCGGACGGTGGGGTCAAGAGGCAGGGCGGTGTGGACAGCGCGGGGCAGGTCTGGCTCAGGCCCAGTCCCTGCCTGGGCAGCTGCTCGACCCTCCCTGAGCCTCGGTGTCCTTGTCTGCGAATGACAGTCATTCCCTCAGGCTTCAGGGTGGGAGGCGCAGGGAGCATCTGGCCCAGAGCAGAGGTCAGTGCAGTTTCTTCCTCCTTTTCTCAGTGATGAAGAACTGTCTAGTCAAGGGACTTTCCTGGCGGTCTTCCTGGTTGGGACGTTACCTTTCGGTGTGGGGGGCTGGGGTAGGGGTTGTGTGTGCGGGTTTGACCCCTGGTCGGGGAGCTAGGATAACACACGCCTTGCAGCCAAGAAACCAGGGTATAACGCAGATGCAACACTGAATATAACACATTCAATGAAGACTTTAAAAATGATCCATATTAAAAAAATATTTAAAAAAATTAGCTAGTCGAGAAATGCAATTTGAAAAGAAAAAAATAAGAGAGACCTGGGGTCACCTCTCCCACTTTTTCTAGACTGAAAAGAATGCAGCAGCTCTGTGTGATGATTAGAAATTATGGGGATGCTTCTGTTTCTATCTGAGAAGAGATCAAGATGGACTATATTATCCCAATGAATGCCCTACAATTCAGTTAAAAATCAGAAAGAGACAGTTAGCTCCATTTAAATCTTAAATGTACCTTATGCCTAATTAAGAACAAAGCTTAGAGTAAACTGTTGATCGCAAAAGGGCTAAGAGCCACGTAGAGAAGAAGGTGGCCCCCTTCTGCAGAAGTGTAAAGCCCCTAGGTGATGGAGAGAGGGCAGAGTTGTGCAACTCTGAGCTCCCAAGATCTGGAGGCAGAGAAGGTCCAGCCCTCTGAGATGAAAGATGCAAGGTGTGTGGGGGGGCGAGGTGGGGGCACACAGGAGAGAAGTGGGGGGGCTGGTATCTGAGTGACTCCAGCCAGCATGGAGGAGCAGGCTCAGGGCCTGTTAAACAAGGTTCTGGCTGGAGAGCTCCGAGCTCGGGCCTAGCTGCTGAGGCCCCGACCCCGTACCTGACAGTGGGGTGCTGCTTAGTTACTGGGGCAGCGAGGACGCCTCAGTGCACAGAAGCTCCTGGGAACAAACTAGTCCACTGAGTCAGTCACCTCGTGGGACAGAAGCCAGGAAACCATCATGACGCTAATTTCCAGACAGACCTACACCCAGGTGAGTGTGACGGTGGTCCCAGAGTCCAGAGGTGCGACATGTGAGACCCGGTGGGGCGTGAACACTCAGAGCACAGCAGCCTTTCTACCCACCCATCCAGTGTGCATCATCAACGCATCATCCACCCATCAGCCACCCATCCATTCCATCTACCCACCCATCCACCCATCCCATCATCCACCCACCCATCCATCCACCCATCCATCCCATCATCTACCCATCCATCCCATCCATCCATCCACCCCATTCACCCCATCATCTACCCATCCATCCCATCATCCACCATCCATCCCATCATCCACCCATCCATCCCATCCATCAGTCCCACCATTTGCACAGCACCCATCCAGTATCCTTCATCCAGTCTTCACAGAGCACCTATGCGTGAGGCATTAAGAAATAAGGCATGACAGAAATGGATAATTATCAGTGACTGTGGAAACTGGGTGACCAGCACACAGGGTTATACTACAGGGCTATAAAAGCATACAATTATATTATGTGCCCACTTTTGTGTCTTCTGTTTGCAGATTCTCACATACGAGGTTGAGCAGAGATAAGGCGTGGAGTGCGGGAACTGGAGACTGCAATCTCAGGCCCCGCCTGCCACATGCAAGCAGTCGGTGTCTGAACTCTTTCCAAGCTCTGGGGGGTGGTGACATTAGGCCTGCAGAGCCCCAGCGTCTCCAGCATCTGCTCCAACCAGCACCCAGAAGGAGAACCCTGCTCCCACCAGGACACAGAAAAAGCACAGTTTCTAGCTGTGACCCAGGTCGCGTTAGGTGTTACCAGGCCCCAAGTGGCACGTTGAAGCCACAGAGAAGGCCCAGGGATGGGTCTGGAAGGTGGAAGGCAAGCAAAGTGGGGGACCTGCCGCCTGATTCAACACCACACCCCCTGCGCCCCCCACAATCCCCTCCCCCTCAGTCCTCAGGCCACCCGCTCCAGGCCGGTCTCATAGAGACCAGACGTGCCTGCGGGCTGGCTGGGGACCAAGGGCACAGCTTTTGAGGCCTCAGATCTCAAAGACAACCATCACGCGACAGTGAATAACCATGCGTTTAATGCCTCACAGAACAAACTTGTTCTCTGCTATGAAGTTCATTATGAACTTGAATCACTGTGACTGTCGAGTCTATAATCCAGGTTAAATCCCAGGCGATGACAACTCTTGTGTCCAATATTTTAACCGAGTGAAGTTTGTGCAGATTCGCAAACCTTTTCGCCATCAGTGGAGACAGTCGGCTAAGGCGACCCCGGCTGAACTGTGTTCTAAGTTCGGAGGGGCATCCGTTGTTATCTGGGCCATTTGCCCGGGGCCTGGTGCCCACCCTGCCCTGGGACGAGAGCTGGCTTCTGAAGGCCGTGGCAGGGCAGCGGGCCAGGCCAAGGTCATGATGGAATCCCCGGGGGAGGGCCCTGCATCCCCACCCAGGCCCCAGCCACCAATACCTACCACCACCCAGCGGTAACTCGCTTTCCCTCTCGCCATGGAAGCCGGGGCCCGGCCTCCCGGTGTGAGCCCGCCACAGGCCAGAGACCGAAGTTCAATTCCGCTTTACTCTAGAAGTGCCTCTGCGCGCACAGCCCACGTCCCCACCCCCGGGAAATCGTCGTTTCCTGGGCCAGGGGACGTCCATCGGCTTCGGCGAGCGTGACGCTAGAGTTTGCTGTTCTTCTGGAACTGCGCCACGAGGCTGAGGACCTGCTCGGAGGCCTTGATGCTCTTGGAGCCGAGGTAGGCGGTGCTGTTGGCGGCCGTGTCCTCTAGGAAGTAGCGGTAGTTGACCATCAGGCCGCAGGCGCCCGTGACGCCCTTGAGGCTGACGTCGGCCAGCCAGTTGATGCGCCAGAGCACGGCTCCGTTCTGCAGGTGGAAGTGGGCCACGGGGTTGAGCGCGTAGCCCCGGTGCTTCTCCCCGTACAGGTACCAGGCGCACAGCCGCATCAGCGGGGCCTGCAGCGCCGCACCAGCTGCTCCGACTGCGCCCACTCGCTGCTGCTCAGCAGCGTCTGCAGCGTCTCCAGCGCGGGACCGCCAGTGAGCTCCGCGATCTCCTGACTCTCGGAGTCCGTCAACAGTCCGCTCCGCCCGTGCTCCTTGGCTTTGGACTTGAGCAGCCCCAGGAGCCACTTGGTGAAGCCGGGGATGGGAGACAGGCTGGAAAAGGCGTCCAGTGGGGGGAACTCCTTCTGCAGGAGCGAGAGGCAGGGGAGGAGGGGGGAGAGAACACATACAAGGTTCAGGGCTGAGCCCGGACACGGACACTCCCGTGTTTACGGCCTACGTGTCACGAGCCTCCGGTGCCGCCGCGCGGCGGACGGGGCACCACGTGCAGTGGGCTACTCTTTCTTCTCTCCGAGGACAGTTAGCAAGAATCTGCCGTGTGCAGGGATCTGGGAGGCGTCCTGCGGCCCCAGGACAAGCCTCCCCTTGGGGTGTGTCCACCTGTGTCGCCATCCGAGAAGGCAAGCGGGGGGACTCGCCTGAATTGGAGGGGTGGGTCGCTGTGGAGCGGGGGCCCTGAAAGAGCCCACCAGACCCCTCTCAGGGACTCTGCTGAGGCCGGGTAATCGGGTTTAGTGCTCGGCACATGAGTACCCAGTGACCGTCTGTTGAATGAGTAACTGATCACCTAACAATACCAATGGGGGTGGAGGATGGGAGGGACGAGACGGGGTTGGGGGGCAAGGGTAGGTCTCCACATCAGATAACACGGTTCAATCATTGCTGTTCAAATTGCACAGCGTCCTCATGCTCATTTCACAGAAGCCAGTATTTTCCAACTGAAAATGTAACATACGCTCACTATAGAAGAAACATCTTAAAGTTCACGACAGAAGCAAAGGAAGCAGCACCCTCCAGGACTCTGAGCTGAGTGCTCTCCAGGCAGACAGAGAGGAACTCCTCTGCCTCCTGGAGGTGTTTACAAGGCTGAGATGGCTCTCTCACATCCTGCTGTCTGGATTTACATACATGACGAGGATTACAGTCCTCGTCGTCACTCAGGATCCAGAACCACAGCTTTAACAACAGGATGCTGTTGAGATGACCCCCGGATGCTCCTAACCCTGCTCCTCCCATCTTTCATAACCCCCCATGCAGGCCTCTGTGGGGACAGGGCTGTGCTTCCCTCCAGACTCCCCGGAGGGCCATCCCGCTCCTAGCCCAGATGGGGAGCGGACGTTTGTAGGCAGCCGCAGGACTCAGCAGCAGAGCTCGTGGGTGGGTCCCTGGACGCGCCTCCTCTTCCGACTGCCTTCGTGACCCTCGTGCTTGCTCCCCCACCCCCGCCCCGTCATCAGCACCTTCAGCAGAGAAGCAGAAGAGAACGCAAGAGTAACGAGAAAAGCTCTGGGCAGAGAGCGGCAGGGTCTGAATCTAGAAGCTGATGCCCCACTGTACCCTGAGAACTCAGACGTTAAGTGAGGAGCCTACCGCCAGGCGCACGAGCGTCTGAATTCCACCCTGGCCCATCATTCTCTGAGGAGGGGCTGCGGAGGCCACCGCGTGTGTGGAGGCCACAGGCGCAGAGAGCAGCGCTCTCTGAGCCCGTTCTTAACCGTCTAATCATTTTACCCTCTACGCATCACAGTTTGCCCCAGCCCTTCAGGAGATGGTTTTAAGCCGTGGACCAGACGCTTCTGTTTCCCAGGGCAACCAAGAGAACTGCGTGTCAGCGCACGCACCCTCCAGCTGCCTGGCCTGAGCTCGAGGCTCCCTGCAGATGAATGGCCAAGGGTGGCTGGGCAGTGCTTGTCAGGGCCAGGACTGGACCATGCAAGCTTGCTGGTGACTGTGTGCCAGGCGAAGCGGCCCCACAGCCTGGGGGCAGGGCCTCCTGCAGATGCCGCCACCCTGATGCATCTGAGCCTCCTGGTCCATGAGAGGCTAGTTTCGGGGGCCTTTTTTTCTCAGCGTGCCTTCTACCTCCTGAGGCGTCTCGGGGCTCCTAGGAGCTGCCAAGGGGCACCTGGTACTTTCCCACCCGTCCTGATCGCCCTGGCCTGGACAGTCGCCTTGTCCCTGAGACGAGGGCAGGGCTCCTCGGCCACCCCGAGGCGGGGACGCACAGGGCGGGACCAGCGCCCAGCTCACTCACCTGCAGCTCCTTCACCACCCGCTTGATGAGGAAGGCACCCAGCTCCACGCCCTGCAGCCCCTGCTGGGTCAGGCTCAGCGAGTAGAAGATGGCCGTGGTGATCTTATTCCTCTCCTCTGTCTCTGATGGAGGGCACTCCTTCACTATGATCGTCTGGAGAACACAAAGGACCCCAGGGTAGAGACAGTCTCCCCTGACCCCTCAGACCAGCTCCAGAGGCATACGTCCTGCAATCTCTCTGGAGGCGGTGGTCTCATAACCTCTGCGGCCGTGTGCCCAGAGCTGTATCATTTCCATCACTTCAAATTCTCATGCAAACTGTGGAATCATGATTCTTGGCCCTTAGGCAGGCCTCTCTGGGGCCTCCGTGCAAAATGCTCCCCTCGAGCCCTGGAGAAGCACGCTGGCCCTCCTCCGGGGCCAAGGGGCCCCACTCTGGGTCACCTCCCTGCCCTGAACCGCGGGCGCACAGGTACCTGGATGCTGCTGGAGATCTCATTGGTCAGGGCCACATGTAGGACGATCAGGGGCTCCCCGGGCGTCGAGCAGTGAGAGAAGAAGAAGCACCTCCGGTAGGGCCCCACGCGTCGCTTCATGTCCATCCACGTTTTCACGGGGTGCACGGCCTCAGCCCTGGCGGGCAGGAGGCAAGAAGTGAGACGAACGTCACGGTTCACGGGTCAGCCAGCCAGGGCAGAGTTCTGCTCGGCTACTCGCTCAGGTCAAAGAAACCCTGTACATACAGCTTCGAGGGACTCGGGAGGAAATTCAGAGATCGTTTTAGCATGAAGCGGCACCGACTGAGAGGAGCCAGAGCTGGTGACCGTCTTACACAAGAAACTGTGCTCTTGGCCCGGGTCTTAAAGCCTAGTTCACTGGGCCCTGGGGGGAGCAGTTGTGCGGCAGATTTTAACACAGGGGCCTGACCAGATGCCTGTCGCTGGGGGCCCTGCGTCTGCTCTGAATCTCCGAGGTCTGAAGTCATTGCTGACCGTGGACACGCACTGCCCGGCGGGTCCTGCTAGTCCAGCCACCTCGGCTACCACTGCTGTTTCCACACGAGACGCTGCAGCAGCACTGTCTGCCCACCTGCCTTTCACTGTGTCCAGGGCAGGCTGGATTCGCTCACTGTGTTGTGAGTTTGGAGATTCTTATCCAAGGGAGACATTTTAACAGCTGGTTGGGACGATGCTGTCTGGGTGACTAACGCCCACTCTTGGTCTGTGAGTCTGGGCAGCTTTGATCACGGGGGTCTTTGGGCAGAAGTGGGCTTGAGAGCTTTCTTTCTTTTAGACGTTTATTATTATCATTTATTTTTTGGCTATGCCATGTGGTACACAGGATCTTAGCTCCCTGATCAGGGACCAAACCCGCGCCCCCAGCAGTGGAAACGCAGTCTCACCCACTGGACCGTCAAGAAGTCTCCCGAGGGCTTTACTACGAGCACGTAGCCGAGGGCTTTACTACGAGCACATAGCCGAGACCCCTCGTGCAGGATCACTGGCAGAAGGGCCAGTCTCTACCTGCACCCTCTTCTCCTCGTGGTGTTGGCATCACCTGCTAGGACAGCCACCCCTGGGAATACCGTGTTCGGGTTTTGTCAGGCTCAGGAGGAAACGTACACGGGTGGGGAGGCAGGGAATGGAGGCTGGCTTTCAGCTGAAATCTAAGCAGAGCGGCAGCGTCACACTCACTCGCTGATTCTCTGGAGCACTTCGCACGGTGAATGCCAGGTGACCCGCTCCAGGTTCAGGAACCCCGAGGAAAACCAGTCTGAGAGCATGTTTTTCAGCACCCCATTCATTTCCTGAAATGGAGAGGAGAGAACGCTGACCTTCCGTGGGGAAGATGTCCAGCCCATCCCTGAGGTGCTGCTGGGCATCAGACACGAAGTCGGGCAGGGGTGTGTGCTGAGACAGCCGGACAAACGGAACGCAGAGCTATTCCTTCCCTCCTCCCACCAGTAAGACAGCCAACTGGAGTGTTCAAGTTGAACCAAGTTCCCCCAGTCAGATAATGTGTTCTGGTTCATTCACCACTGTGGACACAGCTATGCACACGAGTTAAGCTGACATTGAATGGAGCGTGTGTCGTGGAGCCAATGTGGACACCCTCTCAGGACCATTCTTTGATTCACCAAGACATCCATCCTTCTTCCTTAAGAGAAATAAATACTGGTTCCCGGCCCCACATTTCGACAACTCTAAGGTGTGTCTGTGTTTTCCTATTTTTAATGTCTCAGAACTCAGGACCCATCTCTAGAGTGATGGCAGGTCACGGCTGAAGCGACAGCATTCTTTCCTTTCCCGAGTGGCCATAGAATAATACTGCATCTGGCAATCTGTGCATTTAAATTTGACATTATTCTAATTTCACGTTTGTTACAGCGAATCTGCTTCCCAAAATGATCTGAGTCAACTTTACCATCAGAGATACATTCACACTGAAACTTTGAGGAAGAACAGAATGAGACGTGCAGGAGGAGAGGGCGTGGCTTAGTCTGGTGACCTCAGGCCAAGTAAGTGGGAAGCTTTGTAACAGCCAGAGAGGAGGGGACACCCAAAGCAGGAGACACGGCTGCTGTTCCAGATCAACAGACGCCTCACTTTTTAGCCGGGCACAAGGGTGTTCAGAACAAAGCCTGCACCGCAACTGAGGGTAGCCACATCACTGAGTTCTGGCTACTCAGATGTAAGCGGAGGCGTCCTGTAGCAGCTTTGGGGAACCTTGAAAGAAGGCAGGAGCAGCCCTTCGCTTCTCTTTTTCTTTGTCCTTCCCACTGCAGGTTGGAAGGTGATGTGATGGCTAGAGCTAGAGCAGCCATCTGGGGCCGTGAGGTAACTCTGAAGATGAAAGTTGTTCAGGGAAGAGCAACAAACAGAAGTCTGGGTCAGCTGGGCACCACAGAGCAGGATCAGCCCTGGGATGCCCAC
Organism: Madoqua kirkii; assembly: GCA_006408675.1. Taxonomy (NCBI): domain Eukaryota; kingdom Metazoa; phylum Chordata; class Mammalia; order Artiodactyla; family Bovidae; genus Madoqua; species Madoqua kirkii. The sequence continues at coordinate 19,829 of SJYC01093835.1, read as the reverse complement.
CTCCAGACTTCTAAATGAGAGACAAGCTTCTCTTCTTCAAACCACTATTGTTCTTGAGTCTCTGTTACTTAAGATGAGCTACATACTAACAGATACACTGATTATTATTACTGAATAACAGCAAACATCTCCGTTTGTCTGGTATAGAAATGACCTTATGAATCCCTGTATAGGAATCACAAAGACCATGATGGATAACACCTATGAAACTGTACACAAGCTATGATACTGTTAAGGGCCTCTTCACATTCTAATCCATGGTAGAAGCTCAAAGGACTCAGAACCATGTCACTTGAGGATACGTTGCAGGCATGGGGTTGGGGGCTCAGTTGATTATTATTACTGAATAACAGCAAACATCTCCGTTTGTCTGGTATAGAAATGACCTTATGAATCCCTGTATAGGAATCACAAAGACCATGATGGATAACACCTATGAAACTGTACACAAGCTATGATACTGTTAAGGGCCTCTTCACATTCTAATCCATGGTAGAAGCTCAAAGGACTCAGAACCATGTCACTTGAGGATACGTTGCAGGCATGGGGTTGGTGGCTCAGAAAGGGTTTCAGAATGAAGTGAGGTCCACCTTTAAACACTGAAGGCCTGGGGCCCAGAAGAGGCCTCATGGGGGGCAAGGAGTCGGGGGTAAGTCATCTAGGACCAACCAGGGGAGGCAAAAGTCAGACTCCATGTAAAGAAGAATGTTTGTGTAGCTGGGGCTGCCCATGGAGTTCCTCCTGGCAGAGAACGGCCCTCTCCATGGGATGAGACAGGCACAGAGTGGGCAAGAACACGGCGGAGATGTTTTGATCAGAGGGCCATATGACCTCTCATTCCTCTTCACTCTTTACCCCACGGCCTAGTCTCCTTCACTGGGCTCTCAGCTCCATAGGCATGGAGGTCATTTCTGATTCATTCCTCTGGTTCTCAAAGCATCAGTGGGATATCCCATGTGGAAGATGATCAACGGATTGATGGCAAATGAAAAAGAGAAGACACCCTGGAAAAGAGCGACTAGAAGTAGCAGGGAGAGGGAGGGATGGCTTCCTGGTCAACACGGATGGCCTCTTATCAAACTCTCTTTCCTGTACGGACGACAGTGGCTCAGTCTTCCTGGGGTCTTTGCACACTCTAGAGTGTGCACCAAACACCGGCACCCTCTCCCCAGAGAAACGCAAACACATTAGTAAAACTCTGCATAGAATTTCCTGGGTTTCACGGACCCCTTTGAAAACTCATCTATGGATCATCCCCAGGGGTCCCTGGATCCCAGGCCGGGGACCTCTGCTCTGAAAGGTCAGGAATGGACCAGTCGAGTTCCATGTAGCATGTATTGGCATCTCTGTGACGCATGTAATAGGAAAAAGCTGGGGAAACAATCTAGCCTCAGTGTTAGCTCAGTTTAATTGCCAAAGGAATGGTCTGGCGGATGGGAGTGGCCTCCTCTCTAAGTCCCTTTGTTCTATTCTGGGCTCCTGACAGCTATAAAATGTGACACTGGACACGACATCTGGGAATCTAGGGGAAAGGTGACCACCTCCCCTGCTCAGGGCCACCAGAACCGCAGCTCTGCAGGCTGCAATCAGGCGCCGAGGGCAGCAAGGTTGCTGGCTCTCTGACTGTGGGAGGAGAGGGAACGGGTATGTGTGTGTCAGCCTCAGGAATTCAGAAACTTCATCAGCAATCCAGGACTTGAATGTGCCAACTGCTGGCACAACATTCTCATGTACAAAGAAGCTCATCTCTTAGTCTGGCTGACGGAACTTACTAGAACCATGAGGACCACCAGGTTAATTACAAACAGGACACGCCACCAGGGGAAGTTTCTTGGGCTGGGCGCTGCGATGGTGCTGTGGGGACCTGGCTGAGAGCATGGTCCCTTGTCCTATGTTCTGCCTGGACTTCTAGTAAGGTTTCCACAGCCTTCACCGTAATTTCTGTTTTCACATCTCCCATCGTTTCCCAAATGCCAGGCCCACTCTGCACATCGCGGATGGTGCCTACACTCTCTGCTAGAATGGGAGTTCCCTTGGCTTCATCGGGGGTTTTATCTGTAAGAAACTTAACTCTTCAACCTAAAAGGGCTTTTGGAAAGAACTCTGCAGAAAATCAAACAGCCTGTAACCAGGACACACAGGGAGCACACTCCACCCCACAAAACGCACACACTGTGTACCCTGCTCAGTGTGTGGCTGACGCACAACTGCAAGTTCACCGGGCGTCTCCTTCAGGAGGAGGGCGACTGACAGGTGGCCTGGGTTCACGCCTCGGAGCCCAAAGCCCTCCTCAGGAAAGAGCACGCAGGTTCGGGCTTCTGGTCACACGTCCAGGTGTCAGAATCAGCCTCTCAACTCACTTGGAACTTCAACAGAGAAGAGCTTTTTCTTTTTCTTTTTTTTAAACAAAAAGAACATTTGATCTTGTAAGCCAAGGCACCACTTCTTTTTCTGGTATAATTAAGCTGCTTTGTGGGTTTGATATCACACCCCCCCCATCCCACCCCCGCCACCAACAATGGATGACTGGTTATTATTCTATTTCCTACGGTTAAAACTCAGTGGGGGTGGGCAGGGGGAGGTTCTGTGTTTAGAGAATTCAAGGACATTGGCAAGTCCCTTTCCTACAGAACCCTTAACTACGAAAAGAACTAAAATGCCTCTTGGAATAACTCCATTAAGATCAGTTCACTTACTACCATTCAACAAGTTCTACAAAGCAGCATCAGATGGACAGACCACAGGAGTGGGGACTTGGGATGGATCAAGAAGTCCCACACTGACCCTCTGAGATGCTCGGGCTCCTCATGACCTTCTAAGTAACAGGTGGCAAAGTCCAGCTTCTCAGCAGTGGATCAGCTATCTTGAGAACCACAGCACAAACGGTCCACCTTTGCTGGGTTGTACACACTTTCCCCATGCACTTGCATCCTCCCAGCAGAGACTGGACACTGACTTTGAACTTCCTATCGAGAAGAATTAAGAAACCTTATCTGATCAAACCAGTCAATCCTAAAGGAAGTCAACCCTGAATCCTCACTGGAAGGACTGATTGCTGAAGCTGACACCCCAATACTTTGGCCACATGGTGTGAAGAGCCGACTCACTGGAAAAGACCCGGATGCTGGGAAAGGTGGGAGGAGAAGGGGATGCAGAGGATGAGATGGTTGGATGACGTCACCGACTCAATGGACAGGAGTTTGAACAAGCCTTGGTAGGTGGTGAAGGACAGGAAAGCCTGGAGTGCTGCAGTTGACGGAGCTGCAAAGAGCTGGACACGACTGAGCGAGTGAACAACAACAAGGTAGGGGATCCACGCCTGCCTAGACTTCCACCTGGGGCTCCACAGGGATGGAAATGTCAGGCTTCCAGAACCTTCCTCTATTTCCAATTATCACAGCCCTCAGTCAGAGACCAACACTGGTAACCATGTTTTCAGCCGAGCTCCACGGCACCTCTCGGGGCATTCCTTGGAAGAGAAGCAGGCTGACCTTGGGCAGACTGGCCGCTGGCAGAGTCTCTCACCTCAGCGCAGAGCATGTTGGCCTAGGATGAAGAGAATGGGTAGCGGTCACCCCAAATCACGCTTCTAACCAGAGGACGGCAGAGAGCACCAGGAGCTGGCCCGTCCTCCCCAACCTGGTGTGCCTTCCACGGTACCCACTATTCCCTGTGAGACACCCAGTCAGCCTCCTTTTGGGCCTACCACTTGCTGGCGGTTATTCTAAAAATGCCTCTGTGCTCACAAGATCCAGTAACCAGGAAGCTCTGAGGTCCAGCAGACCGAGTCCACAGCAGGGCAATGCCCAGGCCTGAGTCCCAGGCAGCTCTTGTTCACCTGACATTACCTGGCAGCTCCAGAGGCCGGCAGGGCCCAGGGGAGAAGTGCACCCGTGTGATGGGGTGCCGGCCCCTGGGGATGCAGGGCTCCCACTCTAAAGCCTGAGGGCCAAACCTCTGCTGGCTGCCTATAGTGAGTTCCTAAAAGCCAAAAGCTCTAGCTGCGCTGCCTCTTAAATGTGGCTGCAAAATCCCAAATCAAACAGAAGAAATGGGATCAAGATGGACCACACACACTAGGTGATTCTGGGGGCAAATTACTGCATCAGGTCCCCGTGATGACTTCTACGGATTAAAAAACCTGTGTCAGGGAGGAAGGAAACCAGTTTAGTAACTAACGTCTCACAGCATCAGAGAATGGAGAACCGGAGGCGACATCAGAAACTGTCCGGGGTGAGGGCAGTCCCGATGTTGTGTAGGATGACTCTTGGACGCAAAGAAACCTTCCACAGCCCCTGGGGCTTGGTTCCAGGCTCAGACCCTTGAATGGAGCAGTCTGACCTCGGGACAAATGGGGGCGGTTAGCTGCCAGCTTTGCTGGATGGTGGGGCACCCAGGAGTCCAACTTACACTTCATCATTTGGCTACACAGGACAAGGTTCCCAGTTTCCCAGGAGCTGATCATTTAGTTGCAGGGTAACAATACATTTCAAGGCTAGATTCTGTGGTTAATGTATCTGAGTGGTACAGACAGTTACATACCTATGAAGGTCAGAACGGGTGAGGCCACCCTGAGCTGGACTAGCTGGAAAAGTCCAAAAAACGAGCTGGGGCTGGAGGCGGCTCCTCCTTTTAATAGGAATCATGAGGGATGCAGGTTCAGGAACTTTCCATCCAGGAGCCAGCCTGGCTGGAGAGGAGGGTCCATGGAGGGGAGCGAGAAATGCTGGGGTAGCTGGGATGTGCAGGGTGGCTGGTGGGCAGCAAAAATGCCCAAGGACAGACACCGAGAGCCAGCCTTCCGGCTGCGCGAAGTTTGATGATTGTTTTTCAACAGAAGAGTAGAGACTGACCTGCAGCTTCAGAAAAAAAGTGGGTGCTGAGGTGGCTGGTATGAAGGAAGCTTGCAGAGTCTTGGAAAGATAAACACACTCACAACTAGAGAACATTAAACTCCTGCCTTAGGAAATCAAATGAAACAAAGCCATTAGTCGACTGGGTTGTCTCACCTTCCCTTCAGTTTTACAGAAGGCACATTCTAACAGAACAAGCCGGCTTCGATCTGGTTAGGCCGTCAACTAAGAGAGTCGGTGTGCCGTGAAGGAGTACACACCTGCAGTCACGGCGGCAGGGCTTGAGGGAGGCGCTCTTAGCAACTATGTGCTCTGGGGGCTGCACTGGGACAAGCTTCAGTCACCTCATCTGTCAGGCAGTCCCCACATCTTGCTGAGGATGAAATGAGCTAGTGAATGGAAGGCACTTAACACCTACTGTGTCTGCGGTTAACTTCATATACTTGAAGGGAAGCTCCTGGAACATGCCACCGTGGAGCCTGGAGCATGCCTGGTATGATACAGCCAGCCAACGGATGGCTGAATGGATGGACGGATGGGCAGGGAGTTTCACTGTGGGTCAGGTGACAGACATCCCACCTAATTCTTGTCTCCTATGCAATAAGAATTTAGTTTCAGAAGGCTTTCAGGAGCACTGGTCTCTGCCTCAAAGGAAAAAAAGTGTCTGCTTGCATCGACTCTCTCAGGAGGAATGGGGATGCCCGCAGGGTGTGCAGCACAAGGTCTCAGCCTTTCAGATGGGGATTTAGTTGGGAACATTCAATTTAACACACTCAGAATCCAAGACTGACTTGGTGCTAATGCAATAAACCACCAAGGTTCTCAGCTTGGCCCTAGGTGACACTTAGCAGTGTGGATCAGCCAACTACTAAGAGCAGTCAAATCATAGCCTCTGTTTTCACCCTGAGATTAATCCTAACTACACTCAGTTTTTATGCATCTAAGGCAAAGAAAGTTTCTGATAAACACCAGAACTCATACAGCATGATGGGGATATAAAGTGTAGCATATAGAACCTAGGAAATTTGGATTTGGGTAGTGGTCAGACATTCTTATTTGCTCTGAGTTCTTGGTTAAGTCATGTGAACTCATCTGACCTGTTTCCTTTACTGTAAAAGGTGACATATCACTTCCCTAAGAGTAAGGATATGAACATGAACATGCCAGGTGTTAGGAGTTCTTAAAGGAATCAGGGCTTAATTCTTTTAAGTGTTCACTTCTTTTCTAAGCCAACTGGACTTGATAAAGTTCTGAATGTCAGAACTTTCTATAACGTTTACAGCATTTTTGGTTTGCTATAGAGCAAATTAATGGTCCATACTTGTTATCAATGGAATACGAGGACTATATTCAACTATCAGCCACCTTTCAAGTCATCATTATTTAAACCTTAAAATATTTGTTCACATCTAAGGTGGGCTCACTTCGCTAAGTGCCTGATTACCCAAGGAGACAATTCAGAGTCCTATTTTAGGGCTGAACTCGGGCTGGTGAAACGCCCTGCCCCGGGAGATGTGGCAGAGACGATAGAGGGCACCCAGACTCCTGGATGGTGGTGACCTCGAGTTCTAGTCAGCTCTGTACGTTTCAAAGGGTTTTGCAGGATAATGGCTCACAAGGCTGGCGCTACAAGTAAATTACCTTTTGTTGACCCCATCCAGGTTTTCAGAAAGTTACCCGATGCTCCGTTTGGTATTATTCAAGTGTACCGCACAGAGGAAATCTCTCAGGTAAGATAATAAAACAGAGAACTTTACAGAGCATGCTCATCAGGAACGAGGGGTGACAGTCACCTTGAAAGTAAGCGGGTGCCAAGTTTCTACCAACACCGGAGCGAGCTGAGGCTTGAGTGAGGCAAGGAGTCGGAAAGCATGGGAAGGAACGGGGGCAGGGATCAGAGGCTGTGACTCTCAGAGAAGTGGGCACGGCTCCAGGCAAGCGAAGGTGGAGTGCTTGGGGCTTGAGGGGCGAGGGCCGCCAAGGGTCAGCGGACCTGGGCACTAGGCGGGGGCGCGGCCCGGGCGGTCCCCGCCCCCACGAGGTACGGGGACGGCCCGGGCGGAGCCTTACCCGGACGTGCGGCCCCTCCACTAGCTTGAGGGCTTGCGCCTCAAGCAGGTCGGCCCGCAGCCGCACCAGGAAGCGCACGCCGCCCTCCATCTTGCTGATGTGGTGGAAGAGGCTGCGGTAGCGCGGCACCAGCGCGTAGCGCAGCCGGTCCTCGGCCTGCAGCAGCACGGCTGCCTCCCGCGGCTGCTGGCGCAGCTGGAGCACGCCGGCGCTCTGCTCGGCCACCTGGCTGTGGTCCACCCCGAAGCCGCGCGCCAGGCGGCCCAGCAGCTCGGCGCGCTCAGCCATCTCGGCCAGGCCGCCGTAGAAGCTCACGAAGTCCGCGCACTGGTTCTCCGCCCGCGCCGGTGTCTTCTCGCGCAGCTCATAGGCCGGCATCGCGGGCACGGCGCGGTGCAGCAGCTCGTCCATGGCCCGCTCCAGGGCGCCGGCTGCCGCCGGCCGCCCGCTCGACAGCCGGGGTCCTGGCGGCTGCGGCTGCCACGGGGGTAGCCGCAGCCGGAGGAGGCGCCCGGCAGACAGGCTTGGCCTGAGAACTCGCATGGTGCGCGGCGACAGCTGCCTGGGGAACGCAGCCGCCGCTGCGCTTCCGGCTTCCGGCACGCGCGCCCTCCCCATTGGCCTAGGCTGGGGGACGGCCAGGGCGGCGACCAATCGTGGGTGGGAGGGGGCGGGGCGACAGGGGCGAGGCGGAGCGCGGCCCCAGGCCAAGTGCGGCCAAAGGTAACGCGGGCAGCGACCAATCCGAGGGCCGAGCGGCGGCGGGGCGGCTCGGGTTGGTGAGTTCGGGGGCGGCCCCTGCTCTGTCACCTGTTCGCCCAAAGTCACCTCCTCTGCCCCTCTCCTCCAGGGCCGAGCTCTCCAGTCCTAAGGAACATGACAGTCACCCAGCGGACGTGTTACACGCGCAGATTCCTGGCCCGACTCCAGAGATTCTCAGAGTGTCTGGGGCAGGGGCGCAGGCATCTATCTGCGTGCCTACGAAGTACGCTAGTGGTCGTTTCTGGCAAGGTAGGTCGCCTCTGTCTCGACCCCTGCCTGGCGCTCTCGCTTGCACAGATGACCTCCAGAGCTGCAGGCCTTCGCTCTCCTAAGCTCCGGACCCAGGCTTCCAGCTGCCTGCTGGAGCGCTTTCTCACCGATGCGGCAAACGGGGCTCTCCCAAGCGGCTCGTGCCCCACCCGGTCCCCCTTCCCTTGGTCCTTATTCATTCATTCCCTCATTCAACAGTGTTTATTAACGGCCTGGCAGGTGCCAGGTCCTGCACTAGGCACAGAGATAAAAAAGTGAACCACAGACCTGATCGTGCCCCCTTGGAGTTACATTCTAACAAAGGAAAACAGACCATGGCATAACTACTGCTTGTGGTAAGTGCTATAAGGGAAATAAACTGTGTAGAGGAATATAACTGGGCCGGCGTGGACTTCCCTTCACCCAGTGGACAGGGTCATCAAGGAAGGTCTCTTCCCCACAAGCTCAGGAGCAGGAGCTCAGGGTGCTGTATCAGTTACTAACCCTGTTCTCAGTTGCTCCACAACCAAATGCAAGCACCTTTTTGCATCGCTGGAGGGAGCACCACTTGGTAACACCCCTCTGTGTCGGGGAGGGGGTGCCTTTGCAATACCGCTCAGCGTTGCAAACTGGCCCAGCAATTTGCACAGATAAATCCTCTGTCTGCTGAATGGGCTAATGTTCCTAGGAGAGATGATTTCCTCCCCTAGGAAGTAAGGCTCTGATTCCCTTCTGTTGTCTCCCCCTCCTCCTAGTCCCAACACCATACTGCATTTGTGGGAGAATACCATGAACCAGCCATGTCCCCCACTGAGCAAAAACTGCAGAAGGTATGAGGAATACGTGGGGTTTTGCTCCACTCAGAAGGAAATCCAAAGCATCCTTTGTTCAAGGGGGGAGAAAAGCCAGTGCCCGGCTGCCTAGATACCAGAACTACCCTAGAACTGTCTGGTCCAAGTGTTATGGTGTAAAAAAACCAAGGGGTAGTAGTTCTTTATGGGGCTAGCCTTTGCCCTGATCTTACAGGGCTCCTTCTGCTGAGGCACAGACACGCAAAGCCTTCTGAGGGCTTGGCAGTGGCTTCTGAGCCCGTGCTAGTTCATCTTCACTAAGAAAGTGGCTAAGATGCATCTCCAGCTGCTGACAGGAGTCTGCCCAGGCCAGAGAGGCTGCTGTGGTGCTTGGCCTCGCATTCCCTGTTCCATGTGCTCTCATCTATCCGGGATACCCCGGCCTTGCTGCAGGAACCTTGTCCACAGCTTAATTACTAATATTCGCTTAAGTACAGTTCTCAATCCCTCTCCTATCTCCCTACCTTTTCACATTCTTTGTTTCTTTTTATTGAAGTATGAGTGAATTATAATGTGTTAATTTCTGCTGTACAGCAAAGTGACTCAGTTATATACATTATACATTCTTCTTCATATTCTTTTCCATTGTGGTTTATCACAGGATATTAAATGTAGTTCTTGGTGCTCTACAGTAGGACCTTGTTGTTATCCATTCTATATATACCAGTTTGCATCTGCTAATCCCAGGCTCCCAATCCAGTCCTCTCCCAGCTCCCTCCTCCTTTGCAACCACCAGTCTGTTCTCTGTGTCCCTGATGCTGTTTCACAGATAGGTTCATTTGTGTTATCTTTTAGATCCCACATATAAGTGATACCCTATGGTATTTGTCTCTTTCTGATTTACTTCTCTTAGTATGATAATCTCTAGCTGCATCCATTCATATAATTTCCTTTTTTTCCTGATAAATAGGAGGTTTTAATGTATAAAAAGTGAATTAAGCATCTCCTGGAACACATATAATTTCTTGATTCTGCTTTTCTCTGTATTCATAATTATTTTTCTCTAGGTGTCAACTGCCATTCTCTGCTTCTCCCTGCATATTCCCTTGGTTCAAAACACTGCCCTAATCCAAGACTGAAATTGAGAAAACAATTCCATTTATAAGAGTATCAAAAATAAAAAAACACTTAAGAATAAACTTAACCAAGGACATCTAGGACATAAACAGAACACTGAAATTAAAGAAGATCCTATTAAATGGAAAGATATTCTGTGTTCATGAGTTGGAATATTTAATATTGTTAAGATGGTAAAACTTCCCAGATGAATATGCAGATTCAATGCAATCCCTACCAAATCCTCTTTGCAGAAATGGAAAAGTTCAGCCTTAAATTCAAAATGAAAATGCCAGAGGCCCTGAATAGCCAAAACTACTTCTTTGTTTGTTCTTTACAAAGAAGAACAAAGTTGGAAGATTTGCACTTCCTGATTTCAAAACTCACTACAAATTTGCAGTATCCAAAACAAGGTGGTGCTGACAAAAAGGCAGACATATAGATATATGGGAGAGAACTTAAGAGTCCAGAAATCAACCTATGCCTCTGTGGTCTGCTGATTTCTCACAAGGTTTCTATGATCATTGAATGAAGAAAGAATAGACTACCCAAACAACTGGATATCCACAGGCAAAAGAATGAATCCAGATGTCTACCTCACACCATACACAGAAATGAACTTAAAATGTATCAATGACCTAAATATAAATCTCTCAGAAGAAAATAGATGTAAATCTTCATGACATTAGATTAGGCGATGGTTTCTTAAATATGACACCAAAAGCAAAAACAACAAAGTGCACTTTATCGAAATTAAAAACTTTCATGCATCAAAGGACATTATCAAGACAGTGAAAAGATAATCCACAGAATGGGAGAGATACTTGAAAATCACATATCTGATAAGGATCTAGTATCTAGAATGTATAAAGAATTCCTATAATGGGACACCAAAAAGAGAAACAACCCAATTTAAAAAAAAAGGGCACAGGAATTTGAATAAATATTTCTCCCAAGAGGATATGTATATGATCAATAAACATGTGAAAAGATTCTCAACATCAGTAGTCTTTAGGGAAATGCAAATCAATAATAATAATTACAAAAACAGTAACAACAGTCAAATTGGTGAGGATATTGAGAAATTGGAACTGTCACACACGTTGGGGATGTAGAATGGTGCTGTGTGTGTGTGCTGAGTCACTCAGTCATGTCTGACTCTGCGACGCTATGGACTTTTAGCCTACCAGACTCCTCTGTCCATGGGATTCGCCAGACAAGAATACTGGAGTGGGTTGCCATGCCCTTCTCCAAGGGATCTTCCCAACCCAGGGATCGAACCCAGGTCTCCTGTATTACAGGTAGATTCCTTACTGTCTGAGCCACCAAGGAAGCCCAAAATGGTGCTGCCACTGTGGAAATTATTTTGGTAGCACCTTAAGAAGTTAAACACAGAGCTACCATATGGCCTAGCAACTCCACTGCTAAGTATATGTTCACAGTAAAACGTGAATACAAATATTCACAGCAGCATTATTCATAAAGTCAAAAACAGCCCAAACATCCGTGACTGGATGAATGGAATAAACCCAATGTCATATATGTATAAAATGGAATATTAACAGCCATCAATAGGTATGGAATACTGATACATGTTGCGACATGGATGAGTCTGGAAAACATGCCAAGTGAAAAAAGCCAGATACAAAAGACCACGTTTTGTATGATCCTGTTTATGTGAAATCTCTAAAACAAGTCTCTACAAAAGTCTATACAGACAGAAAGTAAATGAATGATTGCCTAGCACTGTGGGAGGGGAGAATTGGGGGTGACAGCTCATGGGCATGAAGTTCTTTTTGGTTGATGGAAATGATCTGGAATTATCCAGTGGTGATGCCTGCACAACAAGAATGTACTAAAACCTCCCAAACCGCACGTTTTAAAATGGCTGAAAGAGGCACAAACTTCCAGTTAGGAGTGACTTGAGTCACACGTAGGAAATGTACAGCATGATGGATATAGTCAATAGTTATGTAATAGCTTCGTGTGGAGACAGATGGTAACTAGACTTGCCGTGGTCATTTTGTAAAGTAGAGAAACACTGAATCGCTATGTTGTGTAATAGGAGCGAACACAGTGTTGTAGGTCAATTATGCTTCAAAAACTAACTCAAAGGGGAAAAAAAAAGACCAGATTGGTGGTTACCAGAGCCAGGGATGGAGGTAGTCAAAAGGTACAAAATTCCACTTGTAAGATAAATGAGTGCTAGAGCTGTAAGGTGCAACATGATTAATATAATTAACACCATTGTATGTCCCATATGAAAGCTGCTATTAAAGAGTAAATCCTGAGTTCTCATCATAAGGGGAATTCTTTTCCTACTTCTTTTTATATGCAGTGATAGATGTTCACTAAATTTATTGTGGGAATCATTCCATGATGTATGTAAGTCAAATCATTATGCTGTACACCTTAAACTTTTGTCAATAACATCTCAGTGAAAGTGGAAAGAAAAAAATAAAATGATTGAAATAAAAATTAATTTTATGTTATGTGGATTTTATTTTAAAAAAAGGATCATCTCAGAAGGATTTGTATCTCTCTAGCCAATTTCAGTTCAGAGAATCTGATTGATCCAGCTTGGATTAGGTGACCAGGCGAGGATAAGAGGTAAATGGGGCTGGGGGATGTACCCTTTGGGGAAGGGACACAGTATTCAGAGGAGAAGGTTATGGGCTGGGCAGCTGTCCCAAAAGATATCTGTTGTTGTTAGTTACTAAGTCTTGTCTGACTCTTTGTGATCCCACTGACTGTAGCCCATCAGGCTCCTCTGTCCGTGGGATTTCCCAGCAAGAATACTGGAATGGGTTGCCATTTCCTTCTCTAGGGGACCTTCGCCACCCAGGGATCGAATCTGCATCTCCTGCATTGGCAGGCCGATTCTTTACCACTGAGCCACTGGGGAAGCCTGAAAGATATCTACTTTTAAGCATAAAAAAAGAGTTAAAAAATCTTGAAAAAAAACCCACCCATAATTCTAGCATCTTAATTACGGCAGTTTTTATTTCTGCAAATCCTTCCAGTATTTGTCCACAGGCCAACACATTTTTCTGAGTTGTAATCACTGTGTTTGTGCTGTTTATTTCCTGTTCGTTTTTACTTCCCATCACATCACAAACATCTCCCATGTTTCTAAATCACCTTCATAATCGTCCTTTTTAATGGCTGCATAACATTCAATTGAGTTGATGTACCATAATCTCTTAATCGCTCTGCCATTTCTGGATATTTACACAGCTTCTAATTTTTTTTTCTGTTAATATATAGATCCTGCTGCAGGAAATATTTTCATGCATACTGATTTTTTTCTTTACTGGAGTTGCCCAAATTACTTAAAAACGACCAAATAGGATAAAATTTCCCATGAATTGTCAAACTAACCAAGAAACCTAGAATAGAGAGAGACTTGTAAACTCTCCAGGGCTCCCTGGGCAGACAGACACAACACCTGGAGACCCCGCCTCCCCCAGGGAAGGCTCTGCCCTCTCACTGCTGGAGTGCTCATGCCTCTCTCCCTACTAGCTGTCCTCTGAGTTGTCTGTGCCGTGAATATGCGAATGTGGATTTCTCCTTTTATCTGATTCACATCCAGGTGTGCTGGCTCAGCAGTAAAGAATCAGCCTGCACTTCAGGAGATGCAGGAGATATGAATTCGATCCCTGGGTCGGGAAGGCCCCTGGAGGAGGACATGGCACCCCACTCCAGTATTCTTGCCTGGAGAATCCCATGGACAGAGGAGCCTGGAGCACACACTCACACAGGTGGGTTTGTTTTTGCTGTTGCAGCACTACCATGAACACCCTTAGACACGTCTCCAGGTCCTGGGGCACATGTGTCCCTGGAAAGCCTCTCACCCTTGACACGACAGACATATTGTGTTTGTGTGACGGGGAGCCGTCCCGTGCATCCTGGCCTCTACGCACTAGCTACCAATAGCAGCTCCAGTGGCAACAAGCAAAAACGTCTCTGGCCATTACCAAATGTCCCCTGGGGGAACCAGCTGCCTTCCCAGTGTGGAGGACCACTGCTCTCAACTAATGGTTCTCAGATGGCTGCACTTCAGGATCATATGGGGAAAGCGTTCACAATATTCCATTCCCTACATCTGAACAAAACTATAATTCAAAAAAGTACACGCACCCTTGTGTTCAGAGCAGCAATATGCACAACAGACAAGGCATGGGAGCAACCTCAGTGTCTGCTGACAGAGGACTGGACAGAGAAGATGTGGTACACACACATGCTCCGAGTTGATTAGCAACCATAATTCCATCTGCCTTAGTTCCCTTTTGCCATATGTAATGTAACATATTCACAGGTTCCAGGGGTTAGGACATGGGCATATATGGAGGATGACATTCTGTGGGCACCCAGGGCAGCCTCTCTCATGAGGATCACATGTTGCCCGTGTGAAAAAGATCTCGTTTCAAAACACTATCATACCATGAATCTATTTTTATTTTAAAAAACAAAACAAAGCACTCTGAAAAAAAGTTCACCAAAACGTTAACGCTAAGTTATTTCTGGGTGATGGCTCTAAAAAAAAACTTTAAAATATTTTTTAAAACTCTATGTTTGGGTTGCCGGACTTTAAAAAAAAATTACAGTGAGGATGCATGAGTTTTAATAGTAATAAAAAGCCACCGTTTCTTCATTTCCATTCTGGATGGGAAAAAAGAACTGTTACCCTTTATTCAGTGCGATTTGACAGGGTGAACACTTGGAGGTGTTGGCTCTGTGCCATCCCTTGGTCCCCCGCGTTTGTTACAAGGATGAATAAAGCTCAGCCACTGCACACAGACAGCTCAGGGTGCCTGAGCCATCACTTCCCGTGTTCCTGAACGTCTCATGTTTCCTGCTTTAATATTAGTAACTGTATTAAACTCAGTTCAGTCTCTTCTTGGGAACTCAGTGTTCTCATCAAGACCCACGCTGGTGGTGTGAAATACCTTGTGGGGTCTCAGTTCCTGTCTCTCGACATCACGCTCCGGAGGCTTCTACGACATATAGGGTCACTGACTCCTTAGACTGAGTGGTCATAGACGGTCACCATTTCTTGCTGGTCGGTACTGCCGGTGATGATATTCAGGTTTCAGAGCACTGACTACATGCTAGGAAAAGTGCAAAGTCTTTCACATGTTTCATCTCATCTAACTCTCAGATCACCCTGAAGTAGGGGCTTTATTACTTTCCCATTTCACAGATGAGAAAACTGAGGCTCAGGCAGGTTAGGTAATGTGTTCAAAGTCACACAGCTAGTTAGTGAAGTGTCAGTCACCCCATTTCTGGCCAATTCCAAGGCATAAGATATTAATCTCTTCGCAGTATCATTTCCTACATGCAGTATATAACCCCATGGATTGCAGGAAGTTGTATGCTCCAAAGACAGTGGAGATCATTCCTATCCTCCTAACTCTCCTCTCCTCTCCTCGAATCTGAGCGGGTGTGTGTAGTAGCCATGCAGTTCTCTGCTCAGATCTCCCTTCAAGAAAGAACTCAGTGTTCAGCAGCAAGGAAGACCATGGCCAATGCCCGAAACTGCTAGTGTCTTCTCTGCCAAGGCCACACTCTTCCTGGGTGGCCCTGCCCACGACTCAGCAGGGCAGAGGTCCAGGGCTTGGTGTTTCCCAACACGGGCGTCTCCCAGCAGACAACCTTTGGTCCTGAGTCGGGGGCGGTGGGGCTGGCCACACTGTCCCACGCGCACCACCCTCCGCGGCTCTTCCGCCCCGTCCTGCACACTCCCACCCTCTTCCCCTCAGGGGCATCAGATCTGCACTGTGGTCTGGAGGCTCTCCTGCCCCGTCCCGCACACTCCCACCCTCTTCCCCTCAGGGGCATCAAATCTGCACTGTGGTCTGGAGGTTCTCCTGCCCTGTCCTGCCTCCTCCCCGTTCTCTCTCAGGAGCTACCCGCAGCAGACCTCTCGGACTCTAAGCTCCATCCAAGCGGCTGCTTGCCAGGGGACTCAGCTGACACAGTGTGGTGCTGTCAGAAGAATGCCGTGGAAGTGTTGCTGCGTGACATCCAAGACTGGGGCGCAAAAGGCCCGGCAGCCTCCTCATTGTTCACCGCAACACTTGCTCAGGGAGCCTTCAGCGGCCATGAGGCCACCATATTGTGAGGAAGCCCAAGCCAGCCCATGTGGAGAGACCACGTGGAGAGACCACGTGGAGAAGCGCTGAGATAACGTGAAAGGGGTGGAGGAGAGAAAGGGAGGGAGGGAAGGAGGAAGGGAGAGGAGCAGAGAGGGAGGGGAAGGGGAAGGGGAAGGGAGGAGGGGGAGACAGAGAGACTGATGTGCATGGCCAGCCACCATTTACTCCAATCTCCTGTTCTTGGAGGAGGAAATGGCAATCCACTCCAGTATTCTCGCCTGGGAAATCCCACGGACAGAGGAGCCTGGCGGGCTATCATCCATAGGGTCGCAAAGAGTCGGACACAACTAAAGCGACTTAGCACACCTGCTGTTCTAGCCATCACTAGATTAAAACCACACAAGAGCCACCTGCTCAGACAAGCCCTTCCCCAGCTCCTGACCCACTCAGACAGCGAGAGGCAAAGTGTCACTGGTGGTTTCAAGCCACACGGTTTTGACTCATTTGTTACGCAGCGGTAGATAACCAGTACGAACACTCTGTGGACAGAGGTGTGTGAGGCTGAGGCCTGTCACTTTCCAGAATACTTAAGCACCTTTGCTGCGGACAGCTTGGCACACCGTAGGTGTCCAGCACACATCTGCTAATGCTTTGCGTGTTCAATAAGATTATAGATATGGACTAGATCCAAGCTGCCTAGAAATACATGTGTAGCTTTGAAAACACTTCCTAATTAAATTGTGATGAGGATCCATGGAAATGGCAATCCACTCCAGTATTCTCGCCTGGGAAATCCCACGGACAGAGGAGCCTGGCGGGCTATCATCCATAGGGTCGCAAAGAGTCGGACACAACTAAAGCGACTTAGCACACCTGCTGTTCTAGCCATCACTAGATTAAAACCACACAAGAGCCACCTGCTCAGACAAGCCCTTCCCCAGCTCCTGACCCACTCAGACAGCGAGAGGCAAATTGTCACTGGTGGTTTCAAGCCACACGGTTTTGACTCATTTGTTACGCAGCGGTAGATAACCAGTACGAACACTCTGTGGACAGAGGTGTGTGAGGCTGAGGCCTGTCACTTTCCAGAATACTTAAGCACCTTTGCTGCGGACAGCTTGGCACACCGTAGGTGTCCAGCACACATCTGCTAATGCTTTGCGTGTTCAATAAGATTATAGATATGGACTAGATCCAAGCTGCCTAGAAATACATGTGTAGCTTTGAAAACACTTCCTAATTAAATTGTGATGAGGATCCATTCTAAGATGCCCTCCAAACATTTGTTAATTAGAAAAGCAGAAGATGCTTCAGAGAATTGGGATTACACAATGAGACTGAGACTCAGAATTATGAAATTTCTAATGTCAAACAAGCAGAACCTGACCAATGTCTCTATGCAGATGAATGCAATTGAAATAAAGAAACAACAGTTGTTCTTGAGTATGAGTGAAGTCGCTCAGTCATGTCCGACTCTTTGCAATCCTGTGGACTGTAGCCCACCAGACTCCTCTGTCCATGGGATTCTCCAGGCAAGAGTACTGGAGTGGGCTGCCATTTCTTTCTCTAGGCGATCTTCCCAACTCAGGGATTGAACCCAGGTCTCCCACATTGCAGGCAGACGCTTTGACCTCTGAACCACCAGGGAAGCTCTTGGGTATGGCCCATCCCAAATCCTGATGTAGGCTGTGATATCTTTAAAAAGGAAGGGACAAAAAGAAGGGAAGAGAGAAGAAAGAAATAGGTATGATGTAGTGGAAAGTTCTGGGCCCAGAACACATAGCTTCAGACACTCGTGGTTTGTCTGGTTTCAGGGAAATTCCTAACCTTTACTGGGTTCAGTTTTCCCATCTGTAAGTAGGGAATAAAAACATTAATACCTCCTTTAATGGAAAGTTGTGGGAATTCAATAAGATATGCATGTGAAGAGATATGTTGCCTGTAAAGTGCTTTACACACGGAAGCTTTGCTCACTTAAAACTCCTAAGAGGAGACGTTTGTCTTCCTGTTGTAAGGATCACTTGTCAAGGAGCTTAGGAAATAGAGACTGTAGGAAAACATGAAGGTTTCTGAGCTGGGCACGCCTGGGTTTGAATCCCATCTTCACTGATGTAAATGTGACGTGGTTGGTAAACCTGTTGGCAGAATCTGCTAGAGCTGAATGTGTGCACGTGACCTGGAAATTCCCTCCCTGGTACGTACCGAAAAGACGTGCTCAGCGTGTTCACCAAAAGGCACGTCCCAGAATGTGCACCACAGCCTGGCGGTTTAAAAGCCCAGACCTGGATGCGACCCAAACATACACTGTATTTGCCTTCTCCTGCTGCATAACGAATGGCCACAAAATTAGTGGCTCGAAACAACACACTGTTGATCTACAGCTTCTGTGAGTTAGGAAGTTGGGCTTTGCTTCGGAATCTCAGCAAGCTCAGTCAGCTATCTGCTGGGCAGTGGTCTCATTCCAAGGTTCAACCGGGGAAGTGTTTAGCTCTGAGCTCAAGTGCTTCTAACATGGTCACTGGCAGAGTTTAGATTTTGTGGCTGTAAGCCTGGGGCCTCTGTTTCTCACGGGCTGTCAGCTGGAGGGTGTCCTCAGTTCCTTGTCACATGGGCCTCTGCAGAGCCAGCAAGAGACAGTCTCCTTGTAAGATGGCACATGCCATCCTACATAACCCACAGATGCGAGGGAAGTCTTGTTGTATTCTGTTGGCTACAGCTGAGTCAGAGAATTGATGCCTTCCAACTGTGGTGCTGGAGAAGACTCCTAAAAGTCCCTTGGACAGCAAGGAGATCAAACCGGTCAATCTCAAGGGAAATCAACCCCAAATACCTGTTGGAAGGACTGATGCTGAAGCTGAAGCTCCAGTATTTTGGTCATCTGATGTGAACAGTCGACTCACTGGAAAAGTTTCTGATGCTGGGAAAGATTGAGAGCAGAAGGAGAAGGGGGTGTCAGAGGAGGAGATGGTTGTGTGGCATCACTGATGCAATGGACATGAACTTGGGTAAACTCAGGAGATGGTGACGGACAGGGAGGCCTGGCGTGCTGCAATCCATGGGGTCACAAAGAGCTGGACATGACTGGGCGGCTGAACAACAACAACAATTGAGTCAGACACCCTGCCCACTATTAAGGGGAGGGGGTTAGAGTCTGTCCATCAGTCCTATCAACAGCAGAATGGACACATGAAGCATGAAATGTCACACAGTGGGATACTCCACAGCGATGAGAATGAGCAGATTCTGCCTCATGCAACAATATGGAGAAATATCCAAATACAGTATGGAGCGAAAAAGCCAGACACCAGTGAGTGATGATGAAACAGGAAGGAAGGGGCATAGCGCCGTTGAGCATATGACATAAAACTGGTCAGAACCAACTAGGCACAAGATGGTGGAAGATTCGCTTTCCAGGGGACTTTGAGTCTCGCTGTATGCTCACTGTAACACATCAGCTAAATGACATACTCACAGGCATCGGGACAATTCCAAGGCCTGACTATAAAGGGCCAAAAAGTAGGTGGTAGCCCAAATTCCTGGAAATCGCCGCCCATTCCCCCCAAATAGTGGGAATAATCCTCCCACTCATTAGCTTATGAAATTATTCAACCCATAAAAACTAGCTACCCGGGGCCTCTCACTCTCCAAGACGGCCCATACTCTGTCTGCGGAGTGTTTGTCTCTAAACAAATCTATTTCTTATCTCTCACTTTGTCTCTCGCTGAATTCTCTCTACGACGAGACATCAGGAACATGAGCTTCAGTAGGTCCCGAGATCAGGTGTGATCTCAGTTAAAAGACTATGGGTTCAGGTCCCATCTGAGTTGTGTGGTTTAGACTGCATTGTTTAAAGTTCAATAACTGTCAAAACCAACCACTACTGTCAGAAG
>SJYC01093834.1:0-23910 GCA_006408675.1 Madoqua kirkii | reverse complement strand
CTAGGAAAAGTGCAAAGTCTTTCACATGTTTCATCTCATCTAACTCTCAGATCACCCTGAAGTAGGGGCTTTATTACTTTCCCATTTCACAGATGAGAAAACTGAGGCTCAGGCAGGTTAGGTAATGTGTTCAAAGTCACACAGCTAGTTAGTGAAGTGTCAGTCACCCCATTTCTGGCCAATTCCAAGGCATAAGATATTAATCTCTTCGCAGTATCATTTCCTACATGCAGTATATAACCCCATGGATTGCAGGAAGTTGTATGCTCCAAAGACAGTGGAGATCATTCCTATCCTCCTAACTCTCCTCTCCTCTCCTCGAATCTGAGCGGGTGTGTGTAGTAGCCATGCAGTTCTCTGCTCAGATCTCCCTTCAAGAAAGAACTCAGTGTTCAGCAGCAAGGAAGACCATGGCCAATGCCCGAAACTGCTAGTGTCTTCTCTGCCAAGGCCACACTCTTCCTGGGTGGCCCTGCCCACGACTCAGCAGGGCAGAGGTCCAGGGCTTGGTGTTTCCCAACACGGGCGTCTCCCAGCAGACAACCTTTGGTCCTGAGTCGGGGGCGGTGGGGCTGGCCACACTGTCCCACGCGCACCACCCTCCGCGGCTCTTCCGCCCCGTCCTGCACACTCCCACCCTCTTCCCCTCAGGGGCATCAGATCTGCACTGTGGTCTGGAGGCTCTCCTGCCCCGTCCCGCACACTCCCACCCTCTTCCCCTCAGGGGCATCAGATCTGCACTGTGGTCTGGAGGCTCTCCTGCCCCGTCCCGCACACTCCCACCCTCTTCCCCTCAGGGGCATCAAATCTGCACTGTGGTCTGGAGGTTCTCCTGCCCTGTCCTGCCTCCTCCCCGTTCTCTCTCAGGAGCTACCCGCAGCAGACCTCTCGGACTCTAAGCTCCATCCAAGCGGCTGCTTGCCAGGGGACTCAGCTGACACAGTGTGGTGCTGTCAGAAGAATGCCGTGGAAGTGTTGCTGCGTGACATCCAAGACTGGGGCGCAAAAGGCCCGGCAGCCTCCTCATTGTTCACCGCAACACTTGCTCAGGGAGCCTTCAGCGGCCATGAGGCCACCATATTGTGAGGAAGCCCAAGCCAGCCCATGTGGAGAGACCACGTGGAGAGACCACGTGGAGAAGCGCTGAGATAACGTGAAAGGGGTGGAGGAGAGAAAGGGAGGGAGGGAAGGAGGAAGGGAGAGGAGCAGAGAGGGAGGGGAAGGGGAAGGGGAAGGGAGGAGGGGGAGACAGAGAGACTGATGTGCATGGCCAGCCACCATTTACTCCAATCTCCTGTTCTTGGAGGAGGAAATGGCAATCCACTCCAGTATTCTCGCCTGGGAAATCCCACGGACAGAGGAGCCTGGCGGGCTATCATCCATAGGGTCGCAAAGAGTCGGACACAACTAAAGCGACTTAGCACACCTGCTGTTCTAGCCATCACTAGATTAAAACCACACAAGAGCCACCTGCTCAGACAAGCCCTTCCCCAGCTCCTGACCCACTCAGACAGCGAGAGGCAAAGTGTCACTGGTGGTTTCAAGCCACACGGTTTTGACTCATTTGTTACGCAGCGGTAGATAACCAGTACGAACACTCTGTGGACAGAGGTGTGTGAGGCTGAGGCCTGTCACTTTCCAGAATACTTAAGCACCTTTGCTGCGGACAGCTTGGCACACCGTAGGTGTCCAGCACACATCTGCTAATGCTTTGCGTGTTCAATAAGATTATAGATATGGACTAGATCCAAGCTGCCTAGAAATACATGTGTAGCTTTGAAAACACTTCCTAATTAAATTGTGATGAGGATCCATTCTAAGATGCCCTCCAAACATTTGTTAATTAGAAAAGCAGAAGATGCTTCAGAGAATTGGGATTACACAATGAGACTGAGACTCAGAATTATGAAATTTCTAATGTCAAACAAGCAGAACCTGACCCTTGTCTCTATGCAGATGAATGCAATTGAAATAAAGAAACAACAGTTGTTCTTGAGTATGAGTGAAGTCGCTCAGTCATGTCCGACTCTTTGCAATCCTGTGGACTGTAGCCCACCAGACTCCTCTGTCCATGGGATTCTCCAGGCAAGAGTACTGGAGTGGGTTGCCATTTCTTTCTCTAGGCGATCTTCCCAACTCAGGGATTGAACCCAGGTCTCCCACATTGCAGGCAGACGCTTTGACCTCTGAACCACCAGGGAAGCTCTTGGGTATGGCCCATCCCAAATCCTGATGTAGGCTGTGATATCTTTAAAAAGGAAGGGACAAAAAGAAGGGAAGAGAGAAGAAAGAAATAGGTATGATGTAGTGGAAAGTTCTGGGCCCAGAACACATAGCTTCAGACACTCGTGGTTTGTCTGGTTTCAGGGAAATTCCTAACCTTTACTGGGTTCAGTTTTCCCATCTGTAAGTAGGGAATAAAAACATTAATACCTCCTTTAATGGAAAGTTGTGGGAATTCAATAAGATATGCATGTGAAGAGATATGTTGCCTGTAAAGTGCTTTACACACGGAAGCTTTGCTCACTTAAAACTCCTAAGAGGAGACGTTTGTCTTCCTGTTGTAAGGATCACTTGTCAAGGAGCTTAGGAAATAGAGACTGTAGGAAAACATGAAGGTTTCTGAGCTGGGCACGCTGGGTTTGAATCCCATCTTCACTGATGTAAATGTGACGTGGTTGGTAAACCTGTTGGCAGAATCTGCTAGAGCTGAATGTGTGCACGTGACCTGGAAATTCCCTCCCTGGTACGTACCGAAAAGACGTGCTCAGCGTGTTCACCAAAAGGCACGTCCTAGAATGTGCACCACAGCCTGGCGGTTTAAAAGCCCAGACCTGGATGCGACCCAAACATACACTGTATTTGCCTTCTCCTGCTGCATAACGAATGGCCACAAAATTAGTGGCTCGAAACAACACACTGTTGATCTACAGCTTCTGTGAGTTAGGAAGTTGGGCTTTGCTTCGGAATCTCAGCAAGCTCAGTCAGCTATCTGCTGGGCAGTGGTCTCATTCCAAGGTTCAACCGGGGAAGTGTTTAGCTCTGAGCTCAAGTGCTTCTAACATGGTCACTGGCAGAGTTTAGATTTTGTGGCTGTAAGCCTGGGGCCTCTGTTTCTCACGGGCTGTCAGCTGGAGGGTGTCCTCAGTTCCTTGTCACATGGGCCTCTGCAGAGCCAGCAAGAGACAGTCTCCTTGTAAGATGGCACATGCCATCCTACATAACCCACAGATGCGAGGGAAGTCTTGTTGTATTCTGTTGGCTACAGCTGAGTCAGAGAATTGATGCCTTCCAACTGTGGTGCTGGAGAAGACTCCTAAAAGTCCCTTGGACAGCAAGGAGATCAAACCGGTCAATCTCAAGGGAAATCAACCCCAAATACCTGTTGGAAGGACTGATGCTGAAGCTGAAGCTCCAGTATTTTGGTCATCTGATGTGAACAGTCGACTCACTGGAAAAGTTTCTGATGCTGGGAAAGATTGAGAGCAGAAGGAGAAGGGGGTGTCAGAGGAGGAGATGGTTGTGTGGCATCACTGATGCAATGGACATGAACTTGGGTAAACTCAGGAGATGGTGACGGACAGGGAGGCCTGGCGTGCTGCAATCCATGGGGTCACAAAGAGCTGGACATGACTGGGCGGCTGAACAACAACAACAACTGAGTCAGACACCCTGCCCACTATTAAGGGGAGAGGGTTAGAGTCAGTCCATCAGTCCTATCAACAGCAGAATGGACACATGAAGCATGAAATGTCACACAGTGGGATACTCCACAGCGATGAGAATGAGCAGATTCTGCCTCATGCAACAATATGGAGAAATATCCAAATACAGTATGGAGCGAAAAAGCCAGACACCAGTGAGTGATGATGAAACAGGAAGGAAGGGGCATAGCGCCGTTGAGCATATGACATAAAACTGGTCAGAACCAACTAGGCACAAGATGGTGGAAGATTCGCTTTCCAGGGGACTTTGAGTCTCGCTGTATGCTCACTGTAACACATCAGCTAAATGACATACTCACAGGCATCGGGACAATTCCAAGGCCTGACTATAAAGGGCCAAAAAGTAGGTGGTAGCCCAAATTCCTGGAAATCGCCGCCCCTTCCCCCCAAATAGTGGGAATAATCCTCCCACTCATTAGCTTATGAAATTATTCAACCCATGAAAACTAGCTACCCGGGGCCTCTCACTCTCCAAGACGGCCCATACTCTGTCTGCAGAGTGTTTGTCTCTAAACAAATCTATTTCTTATCTCTCACTTTGTCTCTCGCTGAATTCTCTCTACGACGAGACATCAGGAACATGAGCTTCAGTAGGTCCCGAGATCAGGTGTGATCTCAGTTAAAAGACTGTGGGTTCAGGTCCCATCTGAGTTGTGTGGTTTAGACTGCATTGTTTAAAGTTCAATAACTGTCAAAACCAACCACTACTGTCAGAAGGCAGGACGGCAGTCACCCGGGGATGAGGGAAGACAGATGACTGGGATGAGATGTGCCTGGGGCTTTGGCAGGGGCAGGGGGCTGCCGTGCTGTTTCCCGGCCTGGACTCTGGCTACAGGGGTGAGGTCATGGGCATGAAGCACACTCATGGCGATGTGTCTCCTCCCCTGCCTGGACCATGCCTCCCCACTGGTCAGATGGCTGGCTCCATCACAGCCTTTCATCTCCCAGAGGCCCATCCTTATCAAAACCAGCTCCTTGAAGTCTTTTGTTTCCACTATAGCACACCTATCACAAATGCGCAGTTATGCTATTGATTTCTTTTCAATCTGACTTTTGTCTCTCTCTCCCCCACTTGGACGTCAGCTCCACGAAGCAGGGACCACACGTGTCTTGGCTTTCTGCCTGGCCTGTGGCATTTGCTGGCAACATGCAGTCCTCTTCCAGTTCACGTGTCCCATGAGGGACACACCAGCAGAGGCTGAGGGAGTCTCTGAGCCATTTCCAGATGCTGAAGCCTGGGAGAAGCCCTCATCCCTTCAGCCACGGCCAGACGAGCTGGGCCGCAGAGCGCTGCGTTCCGAAAGCGGTGGAAGGAGATACAGAGATGGCTCCAAGGACGTCTCCCCTAAACCTCCCGTTACACGTGCTTCATCCTCTGAGCCCGAGCCAACCCCTCGCCTCCCTTTGCAGATTGGGTGTCTTGGGCCAAACCGGCATGCTCCGCGTGTCTTCTCCTGCCAGGAGGCAGTGACAGGTGGCCGGTACCCAGCTCAGGCTGCCGGCAGCAAGGACCCTGCTCCATGCTCTCCCCAGCACCCGGCTGTGTGCATGAAAGGGGAGTGCTGTCACCGTGGGACGGGACATAAGTTTTCTGAGTCAATATCCTTCCTGATGGATGCAGGGCAAAGAGAAACAAATCTGCTCCTTGAGCTGAAAGTTTCATTCCAGCTGTAGGCTTTGCCAAAACGGGATGAGAAATGGCAGGGGTGAAAGAGCCAAGCAAGCGAACGAACGATGGTGGGCGCTCTCTTTTCTCAGCATCACACTCTGTTTCCAGCTGCCAGCACAGGGCTGCCCTAACCCAGGGCATCGATTCAGTCACAGGAGCGCTGGTGTGCAGCCACCGGAGGGATCGTTCCGAAGTTCTAAATGCCTCCACTGCTCTCCTGCTCAGAGCCTGTCAACACTCTCAGTTGCACAAAACAGATTTTTCAGCACCGGGTCAGAGTTATGGTGGTTTGGAGCAGCTGCAAGTCGTATTCCAAATCACGTGTTACCATGAAACATTACAACATGGCTGTTTTCGCATGACTTAAAAACATTTTTTTAAATTAAAAGTTTCTGAAAGGTCTATATAAGAATGTTTACAGGGCTTCCTGGGTAGCTCAGTGGTAAAGAATCTGCCTGTCAATGCAGGAGACAAGGGTTGGATCCCTGATCCAGGAAGATTCCAGGTACTACAGAGCAACAAAGCCCGTGTGCCACAATTCCCAAGCCAGTGCTTTAAAGCCCGGGAACTGCAGCTACCGAGCCCGCAAGCCACAGCTACTGAGGCCCACACGCCCTAGGGCCCGTGCCCCACAGCAAGAGAAGCCCCCGCAGCGAGACGCCCCCACACCACAAAAAGAGCAGACCCTGCTTGCTGGAACTAGAGAAAGTCTGTGCAGCAACAAGACGCAGCGCAGCTAAAAATATATAAATAAAATTATATATATATATATATATATATATATAAGTGTTTTTAAACTGTAAATAGCCCAAATATTCATCAGCATGGGAGTGATAAGCTGCAATCTATTCATACAATGGAATACTACTCAGCACTAAAAAAAACAACAAAAGAAAAGCATGTTATAGGGGCTTCCCTGGTAGCCCAGTGGGAAAGAATCTACCTGCCAGGTAGGAGACATAGGTTTGATTCCTGCTCCAGGAAGATCCCACGTGCCTTGGGGCAACTAAGCCCGTGGGCCATAACTATTGAGCCTCTCTGGAGCCTGGGGGCCGCAACTACCGCAGCCTGAGATCCCTCGAGCCTGCGCTCCACAGCAAGAGAGGCCGCCACAATGAGAAGCTCACACGCAGCAACTAGAGAAAAGCCCGTGCGGCAATGGAGACCCAGAACAGCCAAGAATAATTTCAAAAATAAATAAAAAATTTAAAAGTTACAAATCAATGGGTAAAAAAACCCAGACACAATGACTGTGTGATGAATATTCCATTTATATCAATGAAATAAATGAAAGATCAGGAAGATCTAATCAATGGCAACAGAAGTCAAAACAGGTCACAGCAGTGACGGTGGGGTGTGTGTGTCTGTATTCCCTGGGATGGGAGTCTTCTCAGATGTCAGGAAAGCTCTGTGTTTTTATTGGAATGGATTACACAGGTGTGTGCGGAAAACTATGGCTTGTAGGTTTAAGCCTGGAGCTTTGTAGCCCTGTAGAGACAGCAGGATTGCACTGACCTGCATATTAACCATCGTATCACTCTCGGTTGCATTCGGAGACACTTTTGGGGGGGATGAGGAGAAGGGGTGATGTAGTCAGAGTGAGTCTGGGATGCGGGGTGCCTGCCCAGGCTGCGCTGCCTGTGGGGATGCTGCCCACCCTGCTGAACATCTGGAGCCCCTGACCTAGAGACAGCCCTCTGGGACCCGGCCACTTCCCAGTCCTGCAATGCCAGCACCTCCAGCTCCCCAAACACCCCTTGAGGCTTGTGATTTCCAGAACCACAGGGAATACATTTCTGTTGTTTAAAACCACAGCTTCCCTGCTGGCTTAGATGGTAATGAATCCACCTGCAATGCAGGAGACCTGGGTTTGATCCCTGCGTTGGGAAGATCCCTTGGAGAAGGGACTGTCAACCTACTCCATTATTTTTGCCTGGAGAATTCCATGGACAGGCGAGCCTGGTGGGCTAAAAAGTCCAAGGGGGTCACCAAGAGTCGGACATGACTGAGCGACTAACACACACAAGTCTGTGGTCATTAGTTACAGGAGCCTTAGGAAACTGCTACAATTATTATTATTATTTTTCATATGTCCTCTTTTCCATTTTTTGGGGTCTTCCTTCAAGAAGACCAATGTCAAGAAGGTTTTCCCTTGTGTTTTCATATAGGATTATTACAGTTTCATGTGTTACATTCAAGTCTCTGATCCATTTCGTGTTTTTATATATGGAAATCTTGAGTCCTTAGATATTACACTTAAAGGACAGGCAACCAAAGTGAATACAGACAAGTGGGACTACATCAGGCTGAAAGGCTTCTGCCCAGCAAAAGCAACAACAGAGTGAAAAGCCAGCTTATGGGCAGGAGAAGCTAGCTGTAAAACCAAATACCCCAAAAAAGGGGTTAATATACAAAAATGTATAGGAGATGCCTACAAGTCAGTACCAAAAAACATCACGATTAAGACATGGTCAAAAGGGACTTCCCTGGTGGTCCAGGGGTTAAGGTTTAGCCTTCTAATGCAGGGAGTGTAAATTCGAGAGCTGGTCAGAGAGCTCTGGTCAGAGAGAGCCAGGATCCCACTTGCCTTGTGGCCAAAGGGGCAAAACATAAAACAGAAGCAATATTGTAACAAAATCAACAAAGACTTTTAAAAAATGGTCAAAGGCCCTGAAGAGACATTACTGCAAAGGAGACATACACATGGCTAACAGACATATGGAAAGGGACTCAGCATCACTGATCATCAGGGAAACGCAAATCAAAACCACAGTGGACACCACCTCACACCACCCAGGAGGGCTGTCGTCAAAAAGACAAGAGAGGCCAGGCACTGGTGAGGATGAGGAGGAACCAGAGCCCATCTGACTGTCAGTGAATGCCGCTGCTGTGGAAAATAGCACAGAAGTCCCTTAAAAAGTTAAAAATAGGATTACCATGCAATCCAGCAAGCTTACTTCTGGGTATTTTTCCAAAATAATCGACATAGTCAACAGAGGAATGGATAAAGAAGATATGGTACATGTATACAATGGACTATTACTCAGCCATAAAAAGGAATGAGATAACGCATTTACAACAACACGGCTGGACCTAGAGATTGTCACAGTGAAGCAAGTCAGACACAGAAATGTCATATGACATTGTTTATATGTGGACTCTAAAAAGAAAAGGGTATATATGAACTTATTTGCAAAACAGAAGTAGAGTCACAGATACAGAAAACCAATTTATGGTTATCAGGGATAAATTGGGAGATCGGGAGTGACGTATATATAAAACAGCACTATATATAAAACAGGTACCTAATAAGGAGCTGCTGTGTAGCATAGGAAACTCTACTCAATACTCGAACGAGCTATCTGGAAGGAGAATCTTAAAAAAAAAAACAGTGGATACGTGTATACATGTAACTGATTCACTTTGCTGTATGTGTGAAACTACTACAACACTGTAAATCAACTATACTCCAACAAAATTAAAAGAAAATAACTGAAATCAGGGTCTGGAAGAGACACCTGTGCTCCCATGTTCACTGTGGTGTTATTCATAAAAGGCACGCTATGGAAACAACCCCAGTGTCTGCTGACAGACGAATGGATAAGGAAGCTGGGGTGTACACGTACA
This sequence comes from Madoqua kirkii, assembly GCA_006408675.1. Lineage (NCBI taxonomy): Eukaryota > Metazoa > Chordata > Mammalia > Artiodactyla > Bovidae > Madoqua > Madoqua kirkii. Next base: position 14,889 of record SJYC01093834.1, on the reverse strand, counting down.
ATGGAATATATTCCACCTTAAAAAAGGAAGGAAATCCTGCCACTTGGAACAATGTGGATGGACCTGGAGGAGATCATTTATGTTAGTCGCTCAGTCCTGTCTGACTTTGCGACCCCGTGGACTGTAGCCTGCCAGGCTCCTCTGTCCAGGGAATTCTCCAGGCAAGAATACTGGAGTGAGTAGCCATTCCATTCTTCAGGGGATCTTCCCAACCCAAGGATCGAACCCAGGTCTTCTGCATTGCACACACACTCTTCACCAACAGAGCCACCAGGGAGGACATCATGGTACGTTAAATAAGCCAGACACAGAAGGATAAATTCTTCATGATCCCATTTATATGAGGCATCTAAAACAAACTCACACAAGCAGGAAATAGACTGATGGTTTCCAGGGACTGAGGGATGAAGGAAATGGGCAGTTGCTGGAAAATGGAAGTTTCAGCTGATTTAAACTCACGCAAGACAAGAAAGTTCTAGAGACCTGCTGCAGGACACAGTGCCTACAGTTAGCAAGGCTGTGCTGTGCATTTAGGCAGCGTAGGTCTCATGCTAAGTGTTCTTACTGTAACCCAGCAGGACCCTACGAGGCCTTCCCAGAACAGATGCCCACTGTGTCCTCCACCTATCTTTAGTCTGTAGAAAAACTTTAGTCAGAGAATACATGTAACTGGAGAAGTGAGGAAATGCAGAAAGAAAGGAAAACAGTCAAGCAAGACAAAAGAACAATACTTTAGCCATTAAACAAAGTCAAGGACCTTTAGCTCTTCCTCAAGGACTAAAAGTGAAAGTGAAGTCACACAGTCGTGTCCGACTCTTTGCGACCTGTGGACTATAGCCCACCAAGCTCCTCCATCCACGGGATTCTCCAGGCGAGAATACTGGAGTGGGTTGCCATTTCCTTTTCCAGGGGATCTTCCCGACCCAGGGATCGAACCCAGGTCTCTTCATCACGTTGCAGGCAGACGCTTTAACCTCTGTACCACCAGGGAGATAAATATTCCGAGCCATGTCCTTTGAACTGTTTTGCAGATACTGAAAGCCCCACCAGGTGCTTTCATGCTGCCCACAAGCATGTAGACCCCAGCAGAAGACTGATGATGCTGACTCCTGATTACTTCACCACCAACCAATCAGAAGAGTGTCTACAAGTTGACCACACCCTCTTCTTTGAACTTCATAGACTCCTCACTGTCCCCTCCAGCGGGGGCATTAGCCTGCCCCTCTGCCTGGCAAAGCCACAAAGCCAAAACTGTCTCTGCATTTCTGTTCGGCACCAGTGAACAGAGGCCGAGTTTCACCAACATCACCATGAAAAAAAAAAAAAAAAGAAAGGTTACAAGGAAACATTTGGAAGTAATAGATATGCTTATTACTCTGATTGCACTGATCGTTTCACAGGTGTGTGTATGTGTCAAAATTCATCAAAATGTGTACATTAAATATGTGCAGTTTTCAATATATCAATATAGCCCAATAAAACTGAAATGAGAAGATACAGTTTTCTTGAGCTTGAGAAACTCCCCATTTTCTGAAAATCCATCTATCCTCTTTCATCAGAAATTCACCAGAACTTCCTGAGAAGTCCATGTGTATCAAACTCACTGGGACTGGAGGTGGGCGGGTTTATTGGATCTGGGCCCCACTCCATCCCTATTCATTCTCAGTCTTAGGCGAGGGACCTTTCTGGTGGTCCAGTGGTTGACAATCCGCCTCCAACGCAGGGGACATGGGTTTGATTCTTGGTTGGGGAAGGAAGATGCCATATGCAGATCCCACTAACTGTGGAACCTGAGGGCCACAACCAGAGAGAAGCCCCAGGAACACAATGAAAGATCCTGCACGCCACAGCTAAGACTGATGCAGCCAACAACAACAAAAATCTTAGGAGATGGGCATGCAGGTACAATAAATCTCCATAAAAAATTCCTAGCACCTGGGAAGCTTCTGACACAGAAAGTTTAGGAACCATTCCTTTGGCTGCAAAAGGCATCCCATGTTCAGTTTTTATCTGTTCTTAATAAATACTGTAGGGGCTTCCCAGATGGTGGGAGCAGTCAAGAACCTGCCTGCCAATGTAGGAGATATAAAGAGATGCGGGTTTGATCCCTGGGTCAGGAAGATCCCCTGGAGAAGGGAATGGCAACCTACTCCAGTATTCTTGCCTGGGAAATCCCATGGACAGAGGAGCCTGGTGGGCTACAGCTCATGGTGATGCAGAGTCAGATGCAACTGAGTAACTTAGCATGCATGCAATAAATACTGTGGCAAAACCTCCAAGTTCCAGCAGAGGGGGATGTTACTGCGTGAAAGAAAAAGCCTTTGGCAGGAACACGGGTTTGGACAAGCCCCACTTCACAGAGCAGGAAGATGAAGATGTTTCCTTGGAAAGGAAGCCCAGCTGTGGAAAGGTGCCCTCCTCTCCCCATTAGAGGTCTCAGAAGGGAGTCACGGCACTCTGTTGAATGAATACTGCCTGACTTTGTTCATGTTCTAAGGATCTGGGAAATTGCTAAAGCGTAATGCTGTTCAATTAGGAAGACCTTTGTTTTTAAGGGGTTTTTAGGGAAAGGATTCTGATACCCATCACCCTGTCAAGTGTGAGTTTCATTCTCAGTTTTCCGACGTTCACTGAAGCGCTTGGCACTCCTTTGAAGAAGCTGTGAATGAAGTTGTATATTTCGTAATCCCTGGATGAAACCAGCAATCGCTGCAAAGTGGCGTTCACTCTTGGGCTCCATTTGCTCCCATGTTTCTGCATCTTTATGGATGAGGCTTTGTAGAGATGGAAATTTCTCCTGGAAGAGCGGGAGAAGCTGACATTTCTTCAGCAGATCCTTGTGCCAGAGCAGTTTATACGTTGTAGTCCCTAGTCTCTGGGCCATTGTGCAGAGTCTAGGTTAGTCTCTCTCTTCTTTAAACCTGTTTGGCCGTGTCGGGTCTTAGTTGTGTGACACAGGATCTTTTGTTGACACACGGACTCTCTAGTTGTAGTGCATGGGCTCAGCTGTCCTGAGGCACGGGGGATCTCAGTTCCTGGACCAGGGATTGAACTTGTGTCTCCTGCACTGCAACATGGATTCTCAACCCTGGGACCACCAGGGATATCTCAGTTTCTCTGTTTCAAAGAGAGGGTAACTCAGGATCTGAGGCACTGGGGAATTGATCCAGATCATACAGGGGTGAGAGACTGAATCAAGATCTGAAACTTGGTCTAGCTGACTCTGCAGAAAACAAAAGAATCACCCCAACCTCCTGTTACCTAAACAAGAGGAGGTTTATTACTTGTAGTCAAAAGGACAGAAATGTAACAAAAGAGACACTACGTGCCTGAGCTCGAGATGAGGTCTGGCTGCCCCTCACGGTGCAGGCTGGAGAGTGACCTTGTGGGAATTGCCCCACAGTGGGACTCTCATACCCAATTGGCCATCACAGTTTCTTTCTACCAAGGTCTTTGTGGCAGGCTGTCTGATGGTCCCCCTAAACATGTGCACAGCCCAATTTCCAGAACCTCTGAATATATTTCCTTAAGTGGAAAAGGGGCCTTCGCAGAGGTGGTTGTGTCAATAACTTTGAGCCAGGGGAGATGAGCCAGGATTATTTGGATGGACACACTGTCATCACAAAGACCTTGTGAAAGAGGGGCAGGAGGGTCTGTCTGAGAAGGAGACAAAAGCAGGGTCAGGAGCCAAAGGATTCCAGGCACCTCTAGAAACTGGAAAAGGCAAGGAAGTGGTTCTTCCCCAAGCCTCCAGAAGAAATGCAGCCCAGTGAGGTCAGCCCTCTCCTCCAGAACTACAAGTCAGGAACTTTGTGTCATCTGAACCTAGTTATGGTAACTTGTTACAGAAGTCACAGGAAACAGAATCAGTTTCCAAATATTTTTGATCATTCATACCTGTCAGTAAAAAAAAAAAAAACCCAAAAAACAACTGGCACTGCACAGGTATATCATGTACATTATAAAGCAAACAAAAACAGAAATGAAAAGGGATAAGATAAAGAGGATAGAAGAGATGTTTCAAAATGCATTTTTAAAGTTAGATGTATTAACAGTACAAAACCCCTTTTGGTTATCATCACAATTATCTATATTAAAATAGATGATACAGTGAAGGGTTGAATACGCTTCATTACATTTTAAGCCTTATTAACACTTCTTTTTGGATACCAAAATTTAAGGACCTGATCCAGAGGTTCAGTAGATTTTAATACATGGTTTGGAAGACTTCTCATAACTGGAAAATATGTCCCACAAAGATGTGTGGCTCTCTGTATAAGATGCTAGTGATGATCATTTTCCAGTCCCAACCGCCAATGATGCAGTTTCTGTTGATACTTGGCTAGTAAATTTCCTGTTTCCTGACCTTGATGTTGCTCTTGAAAACTAATTGGAAGGTACTTCTTTTTGTATTTTTAACAAGTGGGTTCAAAACCCACTGAAACTTTTCCTGCTAAACTCCTACTAAAACTTTTTTGAGAAAATTCTGTAGGTAGTTAGAATGATTTGCTTCCAAGATTTTAGGCACACACTTACGGGCACTCTTATAGCTGATACTTTTAAAAGTGAGTTTCCTGGGTGGGAAAGGGACACAATAATGAACAGCTTCCTTCCAACACTCTCTCCATAGCAGGAGTTTCTCTAGAAAGGCAGTTTCTTTCTCATGTGGCTTTTGTATTAAGAGTGGAATCTTTATGTAACAGATTGATTATACTTTTGAAATTATTTGCTGGGTTATTAATTCCTTGGAGCTACTTATCGTGGCAGAACACATCAGCAAATTTGAAACACTTGTCATCTTGTTTTTAAAAAGTGTATCTTCTTTAAGTCTCGGTACTCAGGTTTCTGGAGGCGTCTGCCGATCTTGCTGTGAGCTGTGGGAGGCCCGGAGTTAATTGCCCTGGGGACGCCCAGTGCCACTGACAGCCGGTGTCCTTCTGACCTCAGCAGCGGCTTCTTCCTTTCCCTGCCCCCTCTCTTCACCGTCCTCCCTTCCTCCTTTTAGGAGCTCGGGTAGAGATGGAGGAGTTGCACAACACTGTCATCACCGGCCGGGCCAAGGTCCCTCGTGAGAGTGAGACCTTTCTCTCCGATATCCTCACAGGTCACCCCGGATTCTCAGGTCCACCAAGCAAGGCTTCTCATGTACTCATGAGGTTTTTCTTTTTGAGGGGAGGGGGCCCCGGGTATACATTCTTGCAAAATATGCATTGTTGTTCTGCGTGATGCATTTTTCACTGCATGTAAATGGTTATTTTATCTCCTTACTTTCCCCGCCGAGCACCTGCTTTAGAATCCATCATTCTGCTGTGTGTGCCTCTAAACCGTTCCCTCTAAGTGTCTGCCACCATATGAAGCCCTGTGTTTTCCCTCTTCTCTCTCTGGAATGGATAGTCAGCATGCCTCTGACTCCCTGCCGACACGCAAAAAATGAACACCCTAGACGTCCTTGTGCCCCGACCCTTTGTAAAACCGTGCAAGCCCTTTGAATTACAGGCCTGAGAGCAGCCCTGCTGGGCTACGGGGCACGTGTGCCGTTTCTCCTGGACCGAGAGCTGATTTTTTCCTCCCCAGAACACTATGTCACCCTGTTTTCCTGACCATCACACACAAGGGCCCAAGGTGCTCACATCCTTTGCCAGCAGCTGGCATGATTCAGCTTTCTAATCATCGGTCTAACAGGGACAGAACGCCATCTCACTGGTTTCCCTCCCACGATGACTAGTGAGCTGCAGTATCTTCTCAGATGCTGGGAGCTTTGGGGATTTCCTTTTACAAGTTGCCTGGTGGTGTCTTTTGTTCTTTTCCCTACTGGGATTGCTCTCTGTTCTTTCTGATTTTCAGGAGGTCTGTGGATAGTCTGTAATTGTGTCTCCAATATGGGGGCTACTAAATGCATGTGGCTTTTGAACACTTGAAATGTGGCTGTTTCAAAGTAAGACATGCTGGGATAGTATGAAATACACTTATAGACCAAAAGACTCAGGATGAAGAAGAGAAAGCAAGAGTCTCATTAATATTTTTTAACATTGATTTTATGTTGAAATGGTCATATTCTGGACATATCAGGTTAAATATATTATCAAATTAATTTCATTTATTTTGATGCTTTTAAATGTGTCTATAAGAATAGTTTAAATTACCTAAGTGGCTCAAATTATATTTCTAGTTAAAGGTGCTGTGTTAGATATTAAGTCCTTGCCCACTTTTGACTTTGTAAATGCCATATCCCAGGCTGTCAGCTTTGAATTTTTATTTTATTTATTTAAAAATTTCTCTTATTTATTTTTGCTGTGCTGGGTCTTTGTTACTGCACAGGCTTTCTCTAGATGGAGTGTTCAGTTCAGTTCAGTTCGGTTGCTCAGTCGTGTCCGACTCTTTGCGACTCCACGAATCGAGCACGCCAGGCCTCCCTGTTGGGGTGTACAGGTTTCTCATCACAGAGGCTTTTCTTACTGCAGAGCACAGGCTCTAGGGCACGTGGGCTCAGCAGTTACGGCTCCTGGATTCACAGGCGCAGGAGTGGTGGTGCATGGAGATTAACTGCTCTGCAGCATGTGGGATCTTCCCGGACCAGGGACTGAACCAGTGTCTCCTGCATTGGCAGGTAGATTCCTTACCCCTGAGCCTCGAGGGAAGCCCTGGCTTTTTATAAAAAGGGGGAAATTTTATTCATGGTGTCTTTTTTTCTTTATTGAAAGGCCTTAATATTGATGTAATCAAATTCACTGATTTTGTTGCTTTCTGGCTTATACTTTTAACCATGTTTTGAAAATTTGTTCCTCTATCTTGGCCCACAAATATTTTCCTAAATTTTTTCTATTAGCTTTATAGTTTCAGCTTTTACCTTTACCTCTTTAATTCATCAGAGTCTACTTTTATATAAGGTATTACGTAGGGATCTTGTCTTAGCCAGTTAGTTCTCCTTATACCATCTATGAAGCAATCTATCTTATTATTATTATTATTTTTTGGTTGTGCTATGTAGCATGTGGGATCCTAAGTTCCCCAAGCAGGGGTTAAACCCATGCCCCCTGCGTTGGGAGCACAGAGTCTAAACTCCTGGACTACCAGGGAAGTCCCTAGCAATCTAACTTTTATTCAGTAATTTGTGGTGCTACTTTTATTGCATCTTAAATTCTTACATACACACACACACACACACACACACAGGTCTGAGCTATCCTATTTCACATAAGTTTTACTTACACAGCTTTTCCATAAAATGGTACTGTTATTAAAGAAGTAATATACTACTGAGAATATACATATATATATATATATTCCCAGGTACATCTTTCATTTAATGGCTCACAAAAAGTGGTCTTTATGTATTTTTATACTGAAACAAAATCTAACAAATACCATTAACTACGACATGTTTTTTTTGTTGTTGTTGTTTAAATCTATACTCTCAACCAGTTGTACAGAAAACCTCCCACACAGCTTACTTTCTTCTAATTCTAGGTTGTTTAAATCCTCAGTGTTTTCTATGCCATTTTCAAAGGCAATGCTGACAAAGAGATGGATTTTACTTTTTGCATTTTTTTAATACTATTTTACCCATTTTTACCGCAGCAGGAAGAACAGGCATTTCCCCAATGGTATGTGTCTCTCTCGCCCATTGCTATGAAATTCTCAAGAGAGACTTTTGTATATTCATAATTATATGCTCAGCACAGCTTTACAAAGCACTGAGCATTGTCTGGTTTTACATACTGCTGGAAAAAATTGTGTGGGTTTTTCTTCATGTTTCCAGAGCTCAGTTTTTCAAGGTCATGAAGCCTCAACTCTCATGAACTAATATCTACCAACATAACATCAGGTAGGCTGAGAAAGGCTGCTTTGTTGACACAAAGTCCATTCCTCCTTCTCAGCATGCCCACCTTGGTTCCCTTCAAGTCAGCACCCCCTTTTACTCTCAAGGGAGTTTTTGTGCAACTGATGCCAGCTCTCTCAGAGGTGGGCACGTGAGTCACACCCAGCCAATAAGCTTGTTCCATCCATTTGGTCCTGACTGGCTCATGGGTGGGCACATGACCCAGGCCAGGCCAGGGAGGCTCAGTTTTAGGGTTCTACTCTCTGGAGTATCCAGAGAGGGAAGCTGCCTGTCCTCTGCGGCTGTGGTACCTGAGGATGGAAGCCTGGCCCTACCTACCTGGGAAGAGTCTGCCTAAACACAGGGGGCCTGATGTTGTGGTCTGAGTTCCTTCCTCGGCCTTGGCTGCCCCCTGAGAAGTGGACCAAAAATGGCCTCATTTTTTGTGTATGGCTACGTGAGTTGTTTATGGTCATTTTCAAATTATAGAGCATCGGAGGAGTAACTGCCCCCTGTTCTTTGTCTTCAGGGCTGTTTTCTGTTTACAGAGGCCTCTGGTCAAGGCACAGGGCATAGTGACTGTGCCACCTGAGGCTGGCCGTGGGCTACCTGTGACCAGAAGGCTTCCCAGGGAGCTGCTGGCGAGGCCCTGCCCACAGGTGACTCTCCAAGCCCGAGCCGATGACACGCACCAGGCAGTCACCAGCTTCAAGTCCACCTCCTACATTCTGTTCAATATGTTCACAGTCAGCAACAACACAGGTATTGTACACCTGAGATTTCCTAAGAGGGTCGATCTTACATGTTCCCATCACACACACACACAGAGAATGCTAACTATATGAGGTCAGACACGCATTACTTACCTTGATTGTGATGATAATTTCACAATGTATACTTCTATCAAAACATCACGGTATACACTTTTAATACATACAATTTCTGCTTGTCAGTTACATCTCAGGAAAGCTGAAAAAAAAATGTACTGCTGCACTCTGAGTAACTTGCTTATTTCTGATCTTTGCAGATGTTCTGAGAAAAGGGAGGACTTGCTAACTCAGCAACCTTCTGTGTACCTAATTACCCAGAGAATTTTGCGTTGGGAAGACAATGACACAAGCATTACAAGAGAAGCACAGAACCCAAGTCTTGAAACGATCTCGGAGATTCTGATTTGTAGCCTCATTATCAGAAACCGTATCATCCTAACAGAAATTCAATGTATGTATACAGTTTCATGACAAAACTCTATAGAAAGTTTAGAAGACAGTAATGATGACAATATAAGAGACACAGAGGTATACACACACACACACACATTAAATGCAATTAAAAGCAAAGCTAACAAAAACACAAAAGCAAGGCAGAATTCCAACTGAAGAATAAAGCAAAACAAAAAGACAAAATGATTTTTAAAAAATGGAACAAAGATAAAAATTACAAATGCACTACCTAAAGCCCTTTTGATGTGCTTTCTATTTACACTTTTTATTAAATCTAGTCTTTCAGTATTCAGAGTTTACTTCAGTTTTTTGTTTTGTTTTGTTTTTTCAAGTAAAGGAAGAACTTATAAGGGCGATCTTCACATATATTACTTCTAAGTCATGGGTGAGGCGAATCCACCGTCTCATCTTTGCCAGAACTGTGATTACATGATTTGTTTGACTAACCCCCAGTGTTTGGTACAAGCAGCCATGTGACATTGTTCTGCCCAGTGAGATATGAGCCAAAGTCTGCAGAAGATATCCAGTCATGTTTTTCTTGCCCTTGAAAACAGATAACCTTATCTGTAAAGTTTGCATACTGTACGAGATTCCAAACATGGCATTCTGGAAAAGTCAAGAATATGGAGATAGTAAAAAAGTTGTTATCAGAGATAAGAGAGGAGTCAAGGATGATTAAGTGAAGCGCAGAGAATTTTTAGGTCAATCAGACTACTTTGTATGATACTTCAGTGATGGATACATGTCAGTATTCATTTGTCCAAAACTACAGAACGTACAACACTGAGAGTGAACTCTAATATAATCTGTGGATTCTGGTTGATCATGATGTGTCCCTGCAGGTTCATCAACTGTACTAAAGTACACAGTCCATGGGGTCACAAAGAGTCAGATAAGATTGACCAACTCTCACGTCACTTCACTTCACTGTTTCCACTGTTTCCCCATCTATTTCCCATGAAGTGATGAGACTAAATGCCATGATGTTAGTTTTCTGAATGTTGAGTTTTAAGCCAACTTTTTCACTCTCCTCTTTTACTTTCAAGAGGCTCTTTAGTTCTTCACTTTCTGCCATAAAAGTGGTGTCATCTGCACATCTGAGGTTATTGGTATTTCTCCCAGCAATCTTGATTCCAGCTTGTGCTTCATCTAGCCCAGCAATTCTCATGGTGCATATAAGTTAAATAAACAGAGTGACTGTATACAGCCTTGATGTACTCCTTTTTCTATTTGGAACCAATCTGTTGTTCCATGTCCAATTCTAACGTTGCTTCCTGGAAGCAACAGTTTTTCTGGAACTCTCTTGCTTTTTCAATGAGCCAATGGATGTTAGCAATCTAATCTCTGGTTCCTCTGCCTTTTCTAAATCCAGCTTGAACATCTGGAAGTTCACAATTCACATATTGTTGACGCCTGGCTTGGAGAATTTTGAGCATTACTTTCTAGTGTGTGAGATGAATGCAATTGTGCAGTCGTTTGAACCTTTTTTGGCATTGCCTTTCTTTGGGATTGGAATGAAAACTGACTTTTACAGTCCTATGGTCAGTGCTGAGTTTTCCAAATTTGCTGGCATATTAAGTACAGCATTTTCATAGCATTATCTTTTAGGATTTGAAATACCTCAACTGGAATTCCATCACCTCCACAAGCTTTTTTCATAGTGATGCTTCCTAAAGCCCACTTGATTTCACATTCCAGGATGTCTGGCTCAAGGTTAGTGATCACACCATCATGGCTATCTGGGTCACAAAAATCTTTTTTGTATAGTTCTGTGTATTCTTGCCACCGTTTCTTAATATCTTCTGCTTCTGTCAGGTCCATACCATTTATGTCGTTTATTGTGCCCATCTTTGTATGAAATATTCCCTTGGTATCTCTAATTTTCTTGAAGAGACTTCTAGTCTTTTCCATTCTATTGTTTCCTTCTATTTCTTTGCACTGATCACTGAGGAAGGCTTTCTATTGTTTTCTTCTATTTCTTTGCACTGGTCACTGAGAAAAAGCCTTCCTTGCAAGGAAGCATCTCATCTTGCTATTCTTTGGAACTTTGCATTCAAATGGGTATGTCTTTCCTTTTCTCCTTTACCTTTCACCTCTCTTCTTTTCTCAGCTATTTGTAAGGCCTCCTCAGATAACCATTTTGCCTTTTTCCATTTCTTTTTCTCTGGATGGTCTTGATCACTGCCTCCTGTGCAATGTCATGAACCTCCATCCATAGTTCTTCAAGCATTCTGTGTATCAGATCTAATCTCTTAAATCTATTTGTCACTTTCACTATATAATCATAAGGTATTTGATTTATATCACACCTGAATGGTCTAGTGGTTTTCCCTAATTTGTTCAATTTAAGTCTGAATTTGGCAATAAGGAAACCATGATCTACCTCCTGGTCTTGTATTTGCTGGCTGTATAGAGCTTTTCCATCTTTGGCTGCAAAGAGTATAATCAATCTGATTTCGGTATTGACCATCTGGTGATGTCCATGTGTAGAGTCTTCTTTTGTGTTGTAGGAAGAGAGTGTTTGCTATGACCAGTGCATTCTCTTGGCAAAACTCTGTTAGCCTTTGCCTTGCTTTCATTTTGTACTCCAAGGCCAAATTTGCCTGTTACTCCAGGTATCTCTTGACTTCTTACTTTTGCATTCTAGTCCCCTATAATGAAAAGGACATCTTTTTTGCTTGTTAGTTCTATAAAGTCTTGTAAGTCTTCATAGAGCCATTCAACTTCAGCTTCTTCAGTTGGTCAGGGCATAGACTTGGATTACTGTGATTTTGAACAGTTTGCCTTGGAAATGAACAGAGATCATCCTATCATTTTTGAGATTGCACCAAGTACTACATTTTGGACTCTTGTTGACTACGAGGGCTACTCCATTTCTTCTAAGGGCTTCTTGCCCACAGTGGTAGATATATTGATCATCTGAGCTAAATCATTCATTCCAGTCCATTTTAATTCACTGATTCCTGAAATGTCAATGTTCAATGTTGACATCTCTTGTTTGACCACTTCCAGTTTACTTTGATTCATGGGCCTAACATTCCAGGTTCCTATGCAGTATTATTCTTTATAGCTTCAGACTTCCCTTCCATCGCCAGTCACATCCACAACTGGATGTTGTTTTTGCTTTGACTCTGTCCCTTCATTCTTTCTGGAGTTATTTCTCCAGTGATCTCCAGTAGCATATTGAGCACCTACCAACCTGAGGAATTCATCTTTCAATGTCCTATCCTTTTGCCCTTTTATGGAGTCCTCAAGGCAAGAATATTGAAGTGGTTGCCATTCCCTTCTCCAGAGGATCACACTTTGTCAGACTTCTCTACCATGACCTGTCCATCTTGGGTGACCCTACACAGCATGGCTCATAGTTTCATTGGGTCAGACAAGGCTGTGGTCCATGTGATCATTTTGATTATTTTTGTGTGATTGTAGTTTTCATTTTGTCTACCCTCTGATGGATAAGGATAGAAGGCCTATGGAAGCTTCCTGATGGAAGAGGCTGACTGAGGGGGAAACTGGACCTTGTTCTGATGTGCAGAGCTGTGCTCCATAAATCATTAATACAATTTTCTATTGATGGATGGGGCTGTGTTCCCTCCCTGTGTTTGACCTGAGGCCAAACTATGGTGAAGGTAATGAAGATGATGGTGATCACTCAGTGCCCTCAACCCTGCAACAGGCCACCACCAACCTACACCTCTGCCAGAGACTCCTGGACACTCACAGGCCAGTCTAGGTCAGTCTCTTGTGGTGTCACTTCTCCTTTCTCCTGGGCCCTGGTGCACACAAGGTGTTGTTTGTGCCCTCCAAGAGTCTGTTTCCCCAGTCCTGTGTAAGTTCTGGCAGCTCTATGGTGGGGTTAATAGTGACCTCCTCCAAGACGGCTTATACCATACCCAGGTCTGCTGCACCCAGAGCCCCTGTCCCTGCGTTGGGCCCCTGCTGACCCATACCTCCACGTGAGACACAAACACTCAAAGGCAGGTCTGGTTCAGTTTCTGTGGTGTCTCCGGGTACACACAACATTCTATTTGAGCCTCAAACATCTCTGGCAGGTACAGGGTTTGATTCTAAATGTGATTTCACCCCTCCTACCATCTTGCTGCAGCTTCTCCTTTGCCCTTGTACATGGGATGTCTTTTTGGTGGGATCCAACATTCTCCCATCGATGGTTGTTCAGCAGTGAGTTGCAATTATGGAGTTCTTCCAGAAGAAGATGACCATCCATCTTCCTACTCTACCATCTTGCCAGAAGCAAGCTATATTGCATAGGTATGCTGCTGCTGCTGCTGCTGCTGCTGCTGCTGCTAAGTCGCTTCAGTCATGTCTGACTCTGTGTGACCCCATAGACTGAAGCCCATCAGGCTCCGCTGTGCCTGGGATTCTCCAGACAAGAACACTGGAGTAGGTTGCCATTTCCTCCTCCAATGCATGAAAGTGAAAAGTGAAAGGGAAGTCGCTCAGTCGTATCACTGGACAAGTGTGTAATTTTGCCACGTGCCATTTTGTTGCTATTTTTTAGTTGCTCATTCAGGTCTATTATTTGAGGAATGAAAGGACTAACCAGGTAAAATGTTTTTCCTTTCTCCTATTCTTTAAATGTTGTTTTATCCAGGACCCTACCCTTGGCCTTCAGCCCTCAGATTTCCCTTCTTAAGGATCCTTCTTCCCCTGACCTCAGGCTCACCTAGGCTTTTGCTCCCTCCTGGGCTCTGAAAGCATCTCTCTATTCTCCAGCCTAGATGTCTTTCTCCCAGTTGTATTGAGATATAATCAACATACAATACTTTATAAGTTTAAAATGTGTAGCACAATGATTTGACTTACTTGTGAAATGATTACCACAGTAAGTTTAATTAACATCTACCCTTTCATACAGATACAAAAAGAGAAAATGAAAAAAAAAAATTGTGTGATGAGAACTCCTAGAATCTACTCTTTTAACAGTTTTCATATATACCCTACGGCAGTCACCATGCTGTACATTACATGCCTGGTAATTTCTTGGTACCTTTTGATGGCCTTCCTTCAATTCCCCCCTCCCCCAGCCCCACCTCTGGTAACTATAAACCTGATATCTTTTAGGAGTTTGAAATTTTTTGGTTTTTAATTTTTTATATTTTTGCCTGTGCATTTTCTTTGTTCAGTTTTGTTGTAATATAATTAACACATAAACTTTTGTAAGTTTATAAGAGACACAGAGGTATAGAACGGACTTTTGGCTTCAGAGGGAGAGGGAGAGGGTGGGAAGATCTGGGAGAATGGCAATGAAACATGTATACAATCATATGGGAGATGAAGCACCAGTCTATGTTCAATACAGGATACAGGAAGCTTGGGGCCGGTGTATGGGATGAACTGGGGAGTTGGGCGGGGAACGGAGGTGGGAGGGGGCTTTAGCATGGGGAGATCGTGTACACCTGTGGCTGATTCATGTCAATGTATGGCAGAACCAATACAGTACTGTAAAATAGAATAAAGCATTAAACAAAAAAATAAATAAATAAAAAATAAAGTTTATAGTGTTAAGATTTGATACATGTATGTGTTGATAAATGTTTACTACATAAGGTTAGTTAACACATCCTTCACCTCTCAAAATTATAGATTTTTGCTTACGATGAAGCCATTAAAGCTCTACTTTTATAGCAACTTTCAAGTATATGGGCTTCCCTGGTGGCTCAGATGGTAAAGAATCCACCTGCAATGTGAGTGTCATGGGCTTGATCCCTGGGATGGGAAGATCCCCTGGAGAAGGGAAAGGCTATCCACTCCAGTATTCTGGCCTAGAGAATTCCATGAAGTATATAGTCCATGGCGTCGCAAAGAGACAGACATGACTGAGCAACT